>WUAP02156376.1:0-10320 GCA_015163945.2 Stichodactyla helianthus
ACTACTAAACTGTAAACAGGATAAACATGACCATCTACTAACAAGATTAACCCACTTGCTATGATCAGTAAAATTAGCTGTGTTTCTCTGGGAACTAGTTCTCTTTTGTCGCTTTGATCCATGTGGGAGGTGTTAGAAAAATTGACATGCGCAGACCATATGTAAAAAAGGATTTTATGGTGTTAAGATGCTTGGTACTGTTACTGACAAATCAGCCTTTTATGCCTTTAAATCGAAAATCTTTATTGTGGATCTTAAAAATTGGGATTCGTCCTGTCACTGCCGGTCATTTAGTGTTTTCAAATACTTTGCCGGCCATATTGAGGCACTTCGATTTTTGAAGTGCGCGTCCAACACTTGGACTTTGACCTCGACATGATATATCCCATATCTGCAGATTTTTCTGCAGGTATCACGAATTAGATCTAGGATCTTGGCCAATCAGAATCGAGATAGTGATTAAAATGTATAATAATGTGACAGGAAGCCAGCTGGTACTCGTAGTATTATCCAAATCCATAGTTGGTTATTGCGAAGGCATTGATTCACGGACTTGCATGTTATTAAATCAGTTCCATTTTTCTTTAGAAGAACGATCTGACTCAAGCAGCGAGAGCGATGATCCTGAAATAGAAAAAGCCGTGGAGGAACTGGTACCTGATATTGTGGCGAATGACCAGGATGCCCATCTTGACCTCACACTTGTAGACGAAGCAGCCGTGATAGCAGAGTATAGAGCTCTACTTTTATCACGTGGTTATGGGAAATCGTCATCATAATTGGAAATTATTATTGATTATGAATAGAGAAGATCAAGATAATAAAATTTTTAACCGAGTAAAAATCTACAGCCTTTGGAAAGTGTACTGCGCATGCTCGGGAAATGTGCGTCAAAATGGAGAAAGCATGCATCAAAAAATATGAAAGATTTTTCTGAATATAAATTTAGTATGAATACTGTCGAAAGAGTTCTGAAGTACTTCCCATCTTAAATTTGTTTATGGGGTTAATTATTTATTGATGTTCTGCAACCGTCCCCAATAGGAAGTCAAAAGACAAAGACAGTGCGGCCATGTTGGCGGTACAAACAAAAGGACCTAGTGAAAATCTTTTGTTAAACACCAGCAACATGGCTGCGGGGGTGAAGTAACGTGCAAATATATTTATATTAAATAAATAAACCAACCTTATCATTATAGAGGGTAACACATAACAGCTATAAGCTGACAACTAAACATTTGGCCCTCTTTTAACGTCTCTTAATGAGTTGAAAGGGACGGGACCGCCATTAACGTGATCATCTGAGCCATGTGAAGGTCTAACCATTTGCAGAATGTTATACAAAGGCAGCACCTTTTCAGTTATTTTAAGAACCTGAGTGTTGGTCCGGCCGAGGCTTGAACCCACAACCTCCCGCACAACAGACCGATGCTCTACCAACTGAGCTAACCGGGTGGCGGTTATATTCTCACATGGTGCTCCACCCCCATACCTGCTCCTTGAAGTGAAGTGATTTGCCCATATACTTTGATACACCTAGGTGCACAAATACAAAATAAAGTATTTATATGTGAGAAATGAAATTAATTTTATAGAATTGAATTAAAAAATACTAACATAGGATTAGACTGCATTGCCCAACAAAAACTTTGAAAGTTAGCAAATTGACCACTTTCCATACGTGTAATGGTCAAACACAAAGCATCCAGATAGAAGGTGTGAGGTAGAAGAGGTACAAATATAAATAATCCTTTGAAACTACCTACGACTGAATGCTTTGTGTTTGACCAGCGAACCGAAGTATGGAAAGTGGTCAATTGTACATAAGTACTCGAGGAATATTTTGTCATAAAAAAGCTATTTAAAACACTATTTCGTCTAACTAAAAAAGTCAGATGATGAGGTGATATTTAGTGGAAGGTGTTGAAGGTATAGGGGGCATGGACGAGAGAATGGGGACTCGTAAAAGTATCAGGCAATGCCCACTTAGGGAGCATTCATATTTTATGTAGACGAGGCTATATTGATTTTGAGTTTTTTCCCCTCACATCGTTTAATTGGAAGTCCCTGCTATTCCAATTTTTCCGCGTTCCCCCTGGCCCCACCCCCTTATATGATATCCTGAACAATAGTAAAAAATGACCCATCCTTATACCTTACTTTGGGAGAAATTTACGAAAGGTCCTCCCCAAAAATCGACTGGCAAAAAATCATGAAACCCCCTAAAAACTATCAGAGGTCCCCTCTACATAAATTATGAACGCTCCTGTTAAAAGCCCTTGGGCTCCCAGCAAAGGAGACAAGAAAACACAGCTGCGAAATATTAGAGAAAATTTACTAAAATGAATAACGAAACGGGCCCTAAATAGAAATTACAATTAATGAAGCTAAATCTAATCGCAATGCACGTATGTGTAGCCCCAGAGTATTGGTGGGGGGGGGGAGGCAACCCAGGGGAAATCGACATAGGATCCAGAGGCGGATCCAGGATTTTTGAAAGGGGGGTGACTGAAATCTTAAAAGATTGAGTGTACATTATGATATGTACGTTGTGCAAGGGGGTTTCACGTGATACGTAACTGAAAAGCATCGGAAGTAACAAAAAATGAAAACATTTAAAACATATATATTTCTAAAATGCTGAAATCAAATGTGATTAAAAAGATAGATTTTACTGGCGGAAAAGGGGGGTGACTAGTCACCCCCGTCACCATCACTACCCCTAAATCCGCCCCTGAGGATCTTGCTCCTTGGGTCGGGCGTTTTGACAAGTACATTCTCCCCCAGAAGAGGGGAATTTGACGTTTAACAGAATGAGAGAGACTGGAAGGGAGGGGAAATTTGACATTTGTTACAGTCCCGGGGTAGGGAAATTGACTTTTTCATATCCAAAAATGTCCCCGGTACTGCTCGACCTCAATTAACCCTAGGGCTAAACATTAGGGCCCTTAAGCATCTGGGACGTAGACGTCCAGGACTTTGAATTTAGACCGAGGATTTGTGAAGAGTTTTCTCTCGTTTTCTCGAGAACGTGAACGGAGCAAATTTCACGTTCAGGACGAGGTTTTAGCTTCACGACGGTCGGCTTTCAGACATGCACATTACACACAAGCGCAGATACCGGTCAACGTCCTGGACGTCTACGTCCCAGATGCTTAAGGTCCCTATTGATAGGTGCATAATTGCATGTGGACCTGATGGAGTACTGGCCGATTGGGTTACCTGTGTACACACTCAAAATCAAAATGGCGCTCTTTGAATCAGTCTCAAAACAGTTAGTCAAGCAAACTGGGCGATTGTCTCTTCGTCCTGTGATAGACTTGAATTCTGCGTCTAAATGTGGCATCATGTGTGTTGTAGAGAAGAAGGAGAGCCGCTGGTTTTGGAGAAAAACGAAGTATCTACCAACAGACTTCGCCCTTAATGACATTTTAGTTGAGGTGAGTTTTTCTCTTGTCTGTGAAAAAATGTTCTTTTGCAGATTTCATTTTTTGAATAGATGTCAAATACAGGCCAGTTTCCTGCGGTCAAGAATTCTTCTCCATTAAGAGGAAGTTAAATCTTTTTCACAAGATTTATACGTGATAAATAACTTGTAGCCACTCCTTGTTTATGATTCATCATGGATCTTTTAAGGTCCATGCTTTCATTAGAATTTTCAGTGACCAATCTATCGTAAAATTAAGAGAAAATCCAAGAATGCTTTACTGAGTCAAATTAGTTAATGGTTTTAAAAACAAAAGTGTTGAGAGGAAGTATTCACAATATGAATATTCAAAGTATGTTTTGGTAATTAATACACCAGTCAATGTAATTAGGGTATTTATGTAATTAGCTAACATTCACTTCCTTTTGAATCCCTGCCAGCAAAAGGAAGCACTGTGTTTTGCTTCCCTGGTCTGTTGACTGCGACAAATTTAAATGGATCTTTTTACGTATGCAAATTGCCCATGGCATTCTCTTGGGAATTGTTCTTTTATTATGAAAATGTTAACCTATCAACATAAGAAAGAATTAATTCCCAAGATTGACATCACGTGGTCTGAAATGGGTAAACAAACAACGCAGCTAAAGAGGTCTATTAAACTGCCCAAGAGAGGGGAATTAATATACAGGGGCCATTGGATGACACAAACATTCTTCTGGGAGGCGAGGGTATTTTCACAGAGCTCTTGCCTAGGTTGAGTTACAGGGGGGAGGGGGAAGTGGTTTACCTTGACTGTTGCATAATTTATATTAAATTTAATGATTTGGATTACATGTAAGCTTCAAACTTAACTTGTAAATCCCCTAAACCTGTTGTGGGGAAGTCTTAATCTTCTGATATAAAGTTTTTATTTTGTGCCAACATACAAAGGAAAATATTGAGAGGGGGATTATTCAAAAATAATTTTCACAATTGTGATTGCTGGTGTGGTGTTTCTTTCATTTAATTCATATTTAAATTAAGGTAATTCCAGACAGTTGCTTCTTTGCACAGATATTTTAGAAAATAATTTCAAAACTGGCATAGCTTAAGATGTACATTTCCATGAAAATGTCATTTTTCAGTTTTTAAGCTTTAAACTAAACACATAATAATAAAGAGGGGCCTTTAAGGGGACTAGATCCCAGTCCCACTCGGCCAAAACACTAAAAATATTGTTTTTTTCCTGTTTTCCCCCTTCGTAGCTCCTTAGTATGAATTTTAATTATTTTTTTGTCTTCATGTTTTTTAAGCAAAAATCTGCATGGATTTTTGGAAATACACTATATTTGAGGTCGCTTCTATTTCCAAAACCAACACAGTGACTCAAATATTTTTTCCTTTTTCCGACTTGCCTTCTCAAAATCTTCAAATGAAGGATTTTAAAAAATTTCACGTATAAATTCTTTCTGTCTGGTACTACCTTAATTGATAAAGCTTTACTGAATTTAAGATGAACCAAATAAAGACATACATGTATATATCTGTAAAGTAGAAGTACAGGACACAATGTACATTTACATTTTTACCAATGTAACTTGTATCACAACTTGCATCATTCAATTTTAACACCCTAACAGATACCAAATCGCTGATTTTCACCTTTAAGAAATATGACAAGCATACCCAATACTTTTACCCAAGAGTCCCCCCCCCCAGGGGAAGATGCACACCTTTCCTCTCCATTATCTGATTCATAATAACCTGCATTTTGCAAGAGCATGATGAGATTAGTAATTGAGTGCTACAGCATAAATACTTGAGGAGTTACAGCAAATCAATCTTATAAGGATTTGTATGAGAAAAACAGTGAAGACCTGACCAGTCTCATTTTCATGTTTATATAAACATGTATATTTTCTACACCATGAGGGTCTCTTCTGTGATGTTCACTCCACACACACTACCACTACATTCAATATTTACAGCACACAACACTCCACTCACATGGTGATTTTTATGGAGGGAGGAAAACCGGAGAACCCAGAGAAAAACCCTCGTGGCAAGGGAGAGAACAATGCATCTAACAAAGTCTACTCATATGGCATCTGCAGGGCTTGAACCAGTGACTCGACCTGTTGGACTCATAACAGTGAGAGGAGATGCAATAACAGCATACATGTATACAACCCATGTTACCCACCCACCATTTTAATGCTTAGCTTCTCACCAATTGCCACCTAATTATTAACTTCTCACCAATTGACACCTAATTATTGATTTGCTTATGGTCTTTTATGCAGTAATCACATATTTCATGAATTAATTAATCTTTTGATTTATGCAAATTAGTCATACATTATCATACATAGGGTTCATTAAGTATCAATACCTATTTTTTTCAGCTGGCAGATCATTCAAGCATAGTAAAAACCTCAGAATTTGTTACAAACTACAAAAATGATCCCAACCTGCATGTTTCTGGTAAGCTGGGTGCAAAGCTTGCTGGAGAGCTTGGTATTGATCTTTCAACAACTGACTCATTTGTGGTCAAAATGGACCTTGGAACCCTCAATAAGACTGAACTAGGTTGGCAAGACTTGGACAATTTATTGAAGAACAAGAAACTTAACTTGGAACATAAGTTTATCCAGGGAATTTTGAAAAGCAAGCGAAGAAAACTTTGCATTGTTAATGAGGTCTTAATGACCACCAAAGACACCAATATCCAGTCAGATCTCCAAGTACAAGGTGAGCCTTGATGAAATTGAGCCTGAATGAACATGAACCTTAATGAAATTTAGTCAAAGTTAAAACCAAGTCATGGTGGCTCATTGGTATTCCCACATCCTGTTTGGGTGTGCAGGGCTCCTGCTTGTTATAGCAGGGTGTACTAGCAGAATTTGCAGTGTGGCAAGTTTGGCACCTTGTTATATAGCTGCAAAAGTTCAATGTCTGTCTGAACTGGGCTTAAATCACCACCTGGATCTGCATGACCATTATTTGTTGCACTTCTACTATATCTAAATGTCTATATATCTAAAAATAATACATACTGAACACAATTTATTACTTCTCAGTTAAATAGCTATTATTATCAATATATGCAGCCAAACAGAGAACCACCCTCTTGCAAACGTGCTCAGCAGGCCACAAATGGTACAAGCAGGTTGCTAATGCATTATAAGCACTACAACTGATTGCTTTTTGATTCATGGTCCAATGGAATTTAACCAATTAGAGTTTGGCCTTGTTTATTTACAATGATAGTAAAATGACTTTTGGAGGGAATATTGTATATTTTGCATCCTTTTAGTGTCATTTGCATCTCTCACTGTGCTCAGGTCACAATTGACACTGCACATGTGCAAATAATTCATTCCCTCCAAAAGACATTTTATTGTCCTAATTCAACAGCTTGACTAATTTTTCAGTGATGTGAAAATGTGTCCTGGCATCTGTTTTTCAGAAGGTGCTGATGCTAATACTTCAGTTGTATCAAAGGCTTCAGTCAGTGTGGATGAATCAGTTAAAGACACTCACCATCTCTCCTTTGACATACCCAAAGACACAGTCCTGGCATATAGTTGTTATGAGTTCAACTTTGATGATGGTTTTGGATTTATACAACTTTCCATTGATAAGAAATTAGCAGATTATGTAACAGATGCTCCTGATGGTGCAGTTGCTTCATTTGGAGATTTTCCCGATGGACAAGGTATTGCAACCATTTTTGAAATTATATAACCAGGCAGAGCAGTAAAAGTAATTCTATATCAGGGTTAGAATTTCCTTTTCTTAATGACGAGATAAATTCATCTTGTACATTGAGCAGCTACAAGCTAAATGAAGAGAACAGAAGTAGACAATACATCAAAAACTATATAATTTATTCATATCTAGCTCATAATTTGTATCACCTATTGTAATTCTTCACTCTATTAAACTGAAGATGGCATAAGCATGCCGAAACATGTCTTTCAAAAAAGTTGTTGTATTTATTCAATATATATCATTTCTGCTACTATCAAGACATCAAAAACTGGTGGAAAAGCTACAGTTGCAGAAAATGTCGGTAATACTTGCAGAGTCAGCAGTTATTCTGTCATCAGTCTTTATCAGAAAACAAGATGGTGGGTCATTGCTTTTGAAAGGATTTGACATAAAAATTTTGCTCCAATGAATCACACTGCTTAGACGATTTTTCAAAAGGGTTTTTTTCTTTGCATATCATTATTTTTTTAAAAGGGAACCAGCTACAAAATGCGAGTTCAATTTTGGTGTACTCATTTGTAATTTTCAACTCACATTTAGCCATTTATCTTACAGTGGGAATAATTATTGTATTATTATTTATAAATCTCAGATAGTGCATTGACATCAGTATTCAGTGGCTTGCTCAAATCTACAAAGAAAGATGACATAATCAAGTGTTTTAAGCACATCTTGGCCACTCCAAACAGCCTGAAACACATTGCAGAGTTGGTAAGGTATATTTTAGATTATATTACTTATTATGGGAATTGAATTATTGCAACAGCTAATTGAAATTGGTGCTGAGATAAGAAGGCTATATACCCTGTCCATATGATGTATCAGGCCCACCAGGACAAGACTGCAGTACCATTCAGGGGTCATTTTCAAATTTTCCAATTGGCACCACTGCCCCCTCACTAGGACCCCTCCCCCTCCCCACCTCGGCCCCCCAGGCAGAAAGGGATTAACATCAGTTGCATAATGTGTAGGAGCTATGGAAAGCTGCAAAATAGGCAATATTATCATACACTGTATGACCTGTACAGACAGGTGCATACATTCCTGTTAAAACCAGATTTTTTGATGTGGTCTTAAAAAACCTGTATCTTGGCCCAGAACCACTCACATGCACTTGACTCAAACCAAGCTGGCCAAGCTGTTGACATGTATCTAAGATTAGACCCTTAAAGGCCAGGAAAGGATCATATGATAAAATGTTTTATATTGACTGAGTTACGTCTGGCTGGCTGGGAAAAAATTTGGCTCTTGGTCAAGACTGCATGAACCTCCCTGTGCTTGGTCTGTATGGCTTGACCTCGAGCCAAGTATTTTCCCATCCCGCCCTCCCAAGTCTCAGTCAAAAAGTGCATAATTTGTCTTGAATTAGAGTCTAAAAATATGTTTCACTGTAAATAAAGCTTGAGAATGCAGCTGATAACATAGAAGGAGACAAGGTGAAATCCTATACAGTTCAAGAATTCAAGTCATTGGTTGAACACTGTAAAGATTGGGAGACACTTTTAACACATCTTGGCTTCACCATGGAAACAAAGAAGGATGGAGTGATTTTATATCCAGGTGAAGATGCCAAAGACCTTCTCCTGTCTTGTAGTGCCCTTGCTGATTGTCTGAATGGTAAGTGCAAATTATTTGACCTTTCATAAGAATGCATTGCATATTACACCTTTTGCTGTTCATTAACAAAAAATGTACATTCATTTGTGCCAATTGTTGTATCAATAACGTGTAATACACTTTCATCAACACCACAAGTACCATCATTAGCGTGGATCAACTTTCAATAACGATATTTGAATATTCGTGTACATTCATGAGCATCAATGGACAATCAATAGTGTGTTTGTACATTCATATGCATGGAATGTATTTTCTTGAGCGCGCATTTAAACTTCAATAACACGAATTGACAAACAGTTGTGTTTATTGAGAATCATTTACCCAAAAGTGAAAATTCATTAGTGCTATTAGCATAACCATTGACAATCTATAATGCATTTGGACAATCGTGAGCACCAATGTGACATTCTTTAACGTGGTTTGACAAACATTTGCATGATTCAAACAAACATTAACAGAAAAAAAAAACAATCATTAGCGTTTTTCTTTAATAACATAATGTTAGGGGGGATACTTGCAACACCACTGCAACACCAATTTTGTGCACAACATTTAATCATTATCTTTTTTATTTATTTTTTTTTTTGCTTTTCGATCTAGTTGTTGAAAAGCAAAATCTCTCTGAAAAAAACGGCGTACAGTTACTGTAGGGCGGGTATTGCATTCAACGGCTTCTTTTACATCCCTCTGAAGGATGTTGCTTTTTCATAGTACATGTAAATCAGCTCTTGCATTGTTCTGTCTTTTTTGTGAATTACAATATTTTGGAGACAACTTTTAAAAGTATGGTTATTAAATAAAAACTCTAATGATTGCTTTTTTTTTCTGTTAATGTTTATTTGAATCGTTAAAATCACAGCTTGTTACTTCATTAAAATCACAGCTTGTTACTTTAAGACCATTGGCACCTTGGTATAATGACGACATTGCTGTGGAGAAACACAAGCATCATCAGCTTGAACGGCGCTGGTGCAAATTAAGACTGGAGATAGATAAACAACAATACCTTGCCCAGTGTCAACGAGTTAAAGATTTCATGCGGTCAGCAAAAATGAATTACTACTCTTATTAGCGAAAACAAATTAGATTCCAAGGTTCTATTCAGTACAATTGATTGCATGTTACATCGCAAACCTGAGAAGCACTATCTAACGTGTGACTCTTCTTCACAACTATGTAACAAATTTACAAATTTTTTCTTGGAAAAAATTGTGGCCATCAGGCATGAATTAGATGATACTCCCCTGGTTGATTTATCTGAATATGAACTACTTGATAATCCTTATATTACTTGTGAGCTGAATGAGTTTGCACCAACTACAACAGAGGAACTCACAGGTTTGGTAAAAAAGATCTCCACCAAATCGTGTTCCCTGGATCCTGTATCTGCCTCTCTTCTGTGCCATTGTCTTAATGATCTACTTTCAGTCATTCAAAGAGTGATGAATCTATCATTTGAGTCAGCTGTTATGCCGAGCTCCCTAAAGAAGGCTGTTTTATCTCCCTTGTTAAAGAAACCA
>WUAP02156387.1:0-10320 GCA_015163945.2 Stichodactyla helianthus
ATTTCAAGTTATAACTCGACATTTCAAGTTATAACTCGTGATTTCAAGTTATAACTCGTGATTTCAAGTTATAACTCAACATTTCAAGTTAACTCGACATTCCAAGTTATAACTCGACGTTTCAAGTTATAACTCGTGATTTCAAGTTATATCTCGACATTTCAAGTTATCAGCCAACATTTCGAGATAAAAATAATTAATAAGAAATACTATGTCTTCTAATCGAATATTTTTGATATTTGAATTTTTTTGCAAAAACTAAAAGATATTAAAAAACACACATCATATGTTGATATTGCTCAAGAGGAAAGTCCAGAAGTAATGCAAAATTTGAATGGCCCTTACCAGCCACCGTATAAAAGTCTACTGATAAACCAAAATTGTTGTTTTGCCGTAACGTTTTATTACTTCGCCAGTAACCTTCCTTGGTTGCGGTATTTTCCAGTTGTCTCACCTGATCAAGGTTGTTAAGTTTGAGAGAATAAATCTCTGTCAACCGACCCATTTTAACTGGAAGTTCTCTCAGATTCCTATTTCCAGACAAGTCTAACTTTTCAAGCGTCAAAAGTTCGCAGACACAGAGAGGAACATTATAGAAGTTATTTCTAGCGAGAGACAGGCTTCTCAGTTTAGCTTTACCCATATTATCAGGTAAAGAGTCCAAAAAATTATCACTGACGTCCAAGGTATTCAGAGATGGTGACCAATGGCATTTTCGTGGGAGCTCCTTTAACTTGTTTTTAGACAAGTTTAGAGTTCGTAGACAATTCATTCTTAGCAAGCCACTTGGTATTCTTCGTAGTTGGTTGTTTTGAAGATCAAGTCTACAAAGCTGGTGCAAGTCTGTGATATTGCTGGGGATGCTGATCAACATATTGTTGGGCAAAAGAAGTTTCTCTGCCCACTTAATGTCTTTAAACCAACAAGGTTCAATCTCTTGTAAACCTAGCTTTCGCCAGTCTATTTGCTTCGTGTTCTCATTACAGTTAGTGCAAAGAAGAAGTAGTCTTGTTGCGGCTTTGTGGTTTTTATGAGTTGCTATTTTTATAGGAACAGCAACATTGAATATTTCCTTGTCCTTCAAGTAACTCCTGCAAACCAAAACCATGTTTTTTTATACCTTCTTAAATACCATTAATTAATTAATCAATTAATCAAGTCATTGGATAATTACTTATTCCAATGACAATATCAAATTATAAGAAAACTGATGAATAATTAATGAGGGAAACACAATAGAAATCATTGACCATAGAGGTGGTCTCAAAACTGATGAAATATCGTCTTTGCATAAACTTTAACTTGGATTTTCTCTGCCTCACTTGGTTCATTTGTAAAAAGTTTAGAAGCCATTCAATAAATAGCTTGATAAAGCAGACGTTCTTTCGCTCCTCGTCCCCCTGCGAAAGTATTCAATAAACCCACAGACTGTGTTTTATAGACCTTTCCTGAATTCACTTGGATGATCACGAAACAATGGTTCCAAGTTGAGACTGAACTTGATTCTTTTGTTTATCAAGGCCAACCTCAACTTGAAACCATTGTTTTGTGACCATCCAAGCAAATTCGGAAAAGGTCTATTGGGTGTACAAACACTCCACTTTAAACCTGATAAAACACTCCATTACACACTGATGCAGCCTATACTAGTTTATATACTCACTAGCTTCCATTTACATGTATGAAACATACCTGATATTATTGATGAGAGAATCACAGGACTCTGAATCGGGAAGCTGATCAAGTGCAACATCTTTTTCTTCCTGTGTTTGTGGAAGATCTAGCAGATATGCGAGCATCTCTATATAGCCTTGATTGGAAGCATAACAGACCAATAGCACAGATAATGCCTTTGAAGTAAATAAATAAATTATGCTCTGCAATGAGCTACAGAAAAATTAACACTAGTTTTTATGTCCTTAACACAGCTACTTTTCTTATGATTTCGACACTGATCCAATCAAAAATAAGGATTGAAATCCATACAATTTACATTAAGTAGTTATCCATTAGTTATCCATCAACTCCCACAAATTCTTGAAAGAATTGCATGAAAAGTAGATTTGTTCTTCAACATTACAGAGCAAATCATGTTTCCATAGCTATATCCTGCAACAGCTTTGAGCATGGTGGACTAATATTTTATTTGCAAAATGCTGCTATACGTCCAGATTACAGACTTGTTTTTGCAGGGTTCACCTCATTTCATTGTCAAAGTATTTTATAAATAATTTAACAAAAATGACGACACTTAAGTTTTATAACTGACATGTTTCAGCAGTTACAACTGTCATCTTCAGAGTGATACAAGACTGAGTGGAAAGAAATATATAGTGAAGATTAATTTACATACCGTAGATACAATGACTAATGACAAACCTTCAGGTTGGTATGTTTAACCTGTTGATTTAAAGAAGACTTACACCAATTAATATATGCAGCACCTCCTTTATAATGGGACTAAATTTAGTGTTGGCACCATCAATTATAGAGAAGCATTCACTAGAACTACATCTCACAACATGTCCTAGACTCACCTAGGTGTTTAAAAATGTTGGAATTTTTGTCTGAACAAAGGTGTTCACGAACACGTGTCGAAAAGTGACAAACAGTTTTGCCTATGTAGCCATTAGCGTTACAGGCCCAACAAACAAACTTATATACAACACAAGTTCTTGATCCTTTAGGAATCAATTCTTTAGTGTTAAAGAAGTGACCGATCTTAAAGGTGGTGAAAACTGATTGAATATTAATATTCTTACAATGTTGTTCAGTCTACACAAAATGGGCAAGATAAACCTACAACTTTCTATTATAAGTTACCATTTATTGGTCCTTTTTCTAGTCTGGCCCAAAAGCGATTACATTCTTTAACCAAACAATATTGTAAGAAAGATAAAGGAGGCGCTGCATATATTAATTGGTGTAAGCCTTCTTTAAATCAACAGGTTAAACATACCAGCCTGAAGGTTTGTCATCAGTCATTGTATCTATGTAAATTACTCTTCACTATATTATTATGTTTCCACTCAGTCTTGTATCACTCTAGCCTGAAGATGGCAGTTGTAACTGCTGAAACATGACAGTGTCATCATTTTTGTTAAATTACTATCGTTCACTTGCTACTATTGCATCCTTTTGATTAAATACATGTAAATACCAATGATAAAAGGAATGATAAACAACTACAACAGTATAAACACTTTGAAATTCCACGGACCTTCGCTAAAACATGGGAATATTGATTCTACACAAAAACGAGGCAAACCCTGTATGACCTACAATTCAAAACTGAAGTATTCACACACTCCAATTTTCTTGTTTACATAGTGCATGCAAGCAAGTTCTAATGCCCTTTTCAATACAAAAAATTGAATGCCATTTAAGATTTATGGCTCATTCAAAATTTGTCCTAAAAACCGCATATAAGTACAACATACAAACCTGCACAAAATTGAACTTCAAAGTAATCTTGATGCAGTCCTCAAATTTGAGTGTCTCCTTGTCATCAGCCAAGATAATATAATTGATTGCATTTACATGTGCTCTATGGCAAGCTATCTCTAGTGCCTCCTGTAGACATGATGGAGATATGTCATCCGGTTTGAGGTTTCTTACTGTTTCTTTTAAACGTGGGTCATTATCTTTAGCCATCTTTTTTATCTCTGTCAAACATAAAGTAAAATGGATTTAATTTATCATTTTACAATATTTCATTCAGTACTCAACGTATTATCTGGATGCAAATATTTCAGGTTTCACACACTCTGTCTCATGGTACATTGTTACAATAGACCTTTCCCACATCACTTGGATGATCACAAAACAATGGTTCAGTCAAGAATGAACTTTATTCTTTTGTTTATCAAGGCCAACATTGACTTTAAACCATTGTTTCGTGTGATGGGAGAGAATTGATGAAAGAAAGCAAGTTCAGAGCAAGCAATATATGAAATTACTGAAGTACACAATTTGAGCAAGCAATTTAGTCCACATAATTCAAACATTAGTCCTAGCTAGTTTACCTGCACTTTTAAGCAGCTTTGCAGTGTGTTTACACCGATGAATGACAGCTGTCTCATAAGGGGTTTTACCAAACTCATCCTGACTCTCAATATTGGCTCCATGTTTGATCAGTTCCTTGACACATTCCTCATTGTCCATAGATGCTGCCATGTGTAAACATGTATAGAACCCATTCGCAGTAGTATTAGGGTTCGCTCCATACAACAGTAATAAACGTACTACTGATACATGACCTCCATGTGTTGCTTCATGTAAAGGTGTGTAACCAAGGAAACCAACTCGTTCTTCTAGCTGATTTGCACTGCTTAGAGATTCATTCAAATACTTGGTAATTTCTTTTACTGCACCTCTGCTGCAGAGATTGTGTAAAAAGCCAGTGTTGGAGTTCTTTGTCATACTCATGATTCTGAAAATAAAGCACAAAGAATTGCTGCTTCACATAAGATAATTATGATGTAACATGCACTACTTTGAAAATCAATTTTAATTAAGGAAACAACTAACTAAATCAAATATGACTGATGAAATAAGACAACCAAAAACCTTTTAGAGTACTTGAACAGTTTCCTACATTAATGACAATTTTTACCTTTTTGTTGAAAATCAATTTGCTTGATTGAAGCACCTGCAGCTATATCCGATTTGATGAACTTCAATTCTACTACATACATATTTAATTCATCTATTTCTTAAACATGAAAAAGCTTTCAATAATTTAAATGAAACACCTAAACTGCTTATTCAAAACAAATAAATTCTCATTTGATTTTATTGTAGGTTGTTTTCAATTTCAAATCATCTCTCATTAAAGATGTGACCAGTTCCTAAAACATCAGACTAGAATATTAATCATTACAAACATTCTGCAATCACATAAAATAGAATATACGAATGACTTCTCCAGATCAATCTCCCGAATATTAAAAGATATCCAATGATAAAGTATACTTTTCCTTAGCATGGGTTCATAATGATATCTGTGCATTAGGTTCTCTTATCTTTCAACTCTTTTTCATGTGCATTTTCAAATCTTTCCTTCAGATCAAACACTAAATTGGCTTTCTATTCAATTTTCTATACACTTGATGGTTCAAGTACTATATTGGCTTTTCTAGGTTATTCCATGCATGCAAAAATGTCGTGAATTCTTACACGAGATTTTAAGAACATGTTGACATCTAAACACCTTTCTAATTCAATTTTATGGGTTTGTTTTCAAGCAAGGTGACATTTCAGCAACATGCTTAACCTTCACAACTATTATTTTCATCATAATATCACAAGCATAATCTTGCATTTTGATGTGCGCCTTCACCATTATCTTTTTCCAATGCAGACATTTTTTATCCATGCAGTCACACAAGTGGAGATTATCCACACTTAAAGGGCTTTCCTGTTTATTTTGTACATACTGTAGTACACGTACAGTGCACCTGGCCTGTATTTCCATATTCCTTAAGTTTCAGAAAAAATATCAACAGAGAATTGGCTTCGCAGTTCATTTTTTCTGTATGCATTTGACATGTTTATGATACATAAACATTCTCGTGATATATTCCTAAGGCTTCTCTTTCATTTTTCCTTTCACTGTCTGCCTAGTTTAACAATAGTGCAGGGGTGTAGTGCAACTTATTTATAGAACAGAATCACTGTCAAGAAAACATGCAAATTTTCAATAAAAAACTAATCATACATTCAACATTGCACAGCATATGTAAGCTTAAGTTTGAACGTGATTTATTAACAGTAAGACTTATAAGTAATATTTCTGCAGCAAACGTATTGGCAAATACACCAACTTAAAGATCTAGAATCGTCTAAACTTACATTTAGCTGATTGCAAAAATATCGCTAATTTGGTTCAAATAATTTGGAATTAGGATAGCCTTAAGTCTTTAGCTTCTTAAAACAGTAGCGAAGAATCGTACATTTCGATCCTGAAATGGAAGTTAAATCTTCCAAGACACATCGCAAAACGAGAATCACGCACACGTAGGCAAACACTACATTCTGATAATTCACCCTTTTCCTATTTGGGAGTTAATAATGAAGATTCATTCAGTTACGGAAGAACTTCTAATAAATTACTCATCCTATGTACTCTGGCATAGAATACAGACATGAATCAACAGAACATCTTACCAAATCCTTGCTCACTTTACACACGCCATTACAGACATCACCATAAATATCCTTCGACTCTTTCGATCTTCTTGGAATTGCATAACTTCTTGAGTCATTGTCGACACGGAGAAGACATTATCATTGCTTCATAACTTAGATATCCAAGGTAAAACTGAATATTCACCTGGTAACACTGCATCGCTTGATTCTTCCAGCAAACATGCAAAGTGAAGACTGATTTCAAGAACCTCGACAATGAAGTTTTAAAGGGGAGGGGAGGGTAGATTGTAATAACGCCATTCTAATTTTTAATATATCCCAATTTTATTTTTTATTACTTTAATCTTGCGTCTGTTTAATTCTAACTCTCAGCTATAATTTTGCATCATTTTCTGGATGAAATTACGAATATAATTGTTACAGGCAGTTTTTCAGCTTTCCAGCCCGCCTCCCTCCCCTAAATACTAGTTGCTTCCGAGTGTTACTTGAAGTCACGTGAAATACATAACCGGAAGTTCAAGGGGATTATTTTTCCTAGTAAATCGGAAGTCAAAAGTTCCTTGTTCCTAAAGCATGTTGAAAACCTCACCGGAAGTAAAACTTCAATTACGTACTGTGGAGTTTAAGCGATGCTCCAGGGAGGGGTGAGTAGGCAAAAATTTGGGCACTGAAACTAAACAATTCATAACCCTCCATCGCCTCTCTGTAGAGAGTATATATTATATATACCCCTACAATCTCTAAACTTTTCAGCCTCACACCTCTGCAACTTAGCATATTCCCCCTACAAGAATTCTCAAGATAACGTAGCCCCCCCTAAAAAGTGCCAAGCCAGTTGGAGGTGCAGCAGTTTCAGCTTGAGTGGTTGATTAAGTTACATCTCATTTACGATGGGCTCTCTTACTTTCGTCACAGGGTTTTATCTCGTATTTGTTTTCTACTTGGTTAACGCAAGATTCCAACTCAAACAAGCTGAACCATGCGATTCCACCAAGTGTTTGCCGCCAAACTGCCGATGCAGCGATAACTTTGATGCCCCTGGAGGTCTCCTTCGTACTGAAACGCCCCAAATTATCATGATAACGTTTGATGACGACCTAAATATCATCAACTACAAGCAGTATCTCACAGCATTTGATGGGTTAACAAATCCTAATGGCTGCCCAGGGGTAGGAACATTCTTCATCAGCCACAACTACACTAATTATTTCCTCGCTGAGACGATGTATTCCAAGGGACACGAGTTGGCAGATCACACTGTCACACATCAAGAACCTCCAGACTACTGGATACATGGTAGCTATGAAATGTGGAAGAATGAAATCAATGGTCAGAGAGAAATCTTACACAGGTTAGCAGTGATTAAGCGTTATCGAAGAAGGAAAACGCCATCAAAGCGGAAATCAATGTGTTAAGGCGTGTAGGTTTCAGTTCAGCGCGCTCAGTCTTATGGGGGTGGGGGTGGGGTCGTCAGTTAGGAACCCACGTGACCAAAGACGTGTATTTTCCTATACTCTAGTTTCCAGTTCTCTTTTGCTCAGGCTCAATACGTGTGTAATATATTCTAGTTTTACTAACAGTCCGTGGAAAGGTATGGAATACACATAAAACAATACAAATGCTATGGATTTTACTGTTAATTGTTAAATATTCTGCACACAGTCAATGCTAAGGCTGAGCAAAAGAGAACTCGAAACTGGAGTATTCCATTTATCCTTATTGTTTTCTAATAGCAATAGTAGCTTTATTTTACGAGGGTAGCAGATGGCAGTTATAAATTGATGGAAACAGTGGCCCTCAATAACATTGCAATAAATAATTACATGGATGGATAAATGGATGAATGGATGAATGGATGGATGGATGGATGGATGGATAAATGGATGGATGGATGAATGGATGGATGGATGGACGGACGGACGAATGGATGAATATTATCTTCAATAGTATAAACAATATAAATCTAGTATAATATATAAAAATCTAATCAGTTGCAATGAATGTATAAAGACTAACAATATCTAAAAAAAGCAAGCAAATCTGCGGGCTCAGCCTTAATAACAGCTATTAGAGAACATCAAAACAATTTTCTGTTAAGGTAATTCCGTAGTTTTGCATTTCGCACCACTGCTGCGCATAACACTGATATTTCATATTTCGCTTTGTTTACGTTGGATGTGACTCAAAACGGAGTAAAAGTAATATTTCTAAACAAAATTTCGTTGAGCACTTCGGTAGGCATTATCTTGAAACTCGCCCTGGTCCATACCCTCGGCCATAAATGCATTTATATTTTTCTCTCTGCCATTTTTCCTTACCCCCTTTTAAAAGACAATAGCGCAAAAACCAAAACGGTCACCTGTTTTTTTATCACTTCAAATCGACGAAATTTAGGTTTTCTATAATATATGTAATTACTGGGAAGATTCCGTGTCCAGATTTTTAGATATCTTCCTAAACTAGTTCGTTAAAAAGCTGTTTTCACGCTGCTACATACTATCATCCAATTTTTCCTTCTTTCGCTTAAATATGATATCATCATATTGCTAGATTGTCGTGCAAAGAGTGTAAAAGGGTTCACTTTAAAATCGAAATCGCGGGAAATAAAATTAACTTCTTGAATCTGAGTATTTCTATTTCTAGACTGTTTAGCCTTCAAGACAAAAAAATGGTGTAATTTAGAATTATCCAGCGCAAAAACGAACACGGTGACCCCATTTTTTATTTCAAACAACTCAAAAATTACTACTGTGCGAAGTTTCATGTGCGGTTTTATTTCTACGAAATTACCTTATAAAGCTACAAATATCTTTAACTTTTGCCGTGCCGAAATCAATGTAAATGAAATGATAATGAGTAGAAACAAAAGATTTAATAATTTGCAATAGATTGGACGCGGTAAAAGTTCGACGTATGAACTGGGTCTTAGGGCCACGAGCCGAACCAAATGCAAATGAATCAAAACAATAGGTTTTACTCATGCAGTTGCATTAGGCTCGGCTCATGTGAAGCACGGCGTTTGACCCGGGCCTAAGTGATTTGGGTAAAAATCTCGATTACTTGTTGATTAAACGTACAGCTAGTGAAACTACGACCGCCCTGAGTAACCTTTATATGTTTTTGGCACCTTAGATCTAAATTAGTATATTTTGTGTTCCTGTTATGAATGTCTGAGTTCAATTTCAATAATTCCGGATAAATCGTTCATACATTCGTTTCCAAAAACGTTGTCCAAGTGAAAAGAGGTTTATACGACAATAAAGCTATTAAGTATTCAATTTCCTCACGCGTGGAATGTCTAATTTGCACGCGATACAAAAATACAAGACGGGATAGTCCTTTTTCAAGATATTGTTAAGCCAGTCCTGTACTTGCCAAAGCCTCGATTTCATTACTATAGCAGTTTCGTCTTGGTGTTATTATGTAAATTATATATTGTTTAATCAACAACTCTTCTTTGCTTTATTGCTTAATCATCCCAAAGTCCATTGTATTAGATTAGCACATAGCTCAGGACACGATGGTACGTACTGAAATCGAGGCTTTGGCAAGTACAGGACTCACTCAACTATATCTTGGGAAAGGACTATTCTAAACCGCCGTCCACATTTTCTGCACGTGCACGTGCACGTTTAAACTCCTAGTAGTGGAAATCGAATATTTAATGACTTTAATGTCGTATAAACCTCTTTTTTAAGAACGACTGTATATTTGGGAGTGTTCCCCTTGACTCTCTTGATTGTTGAGCATCTGCCAATCAGCTCAGTGCATACCATGCTTGAGGAAAGTGCCACCAGTGCAACTGAATGGTACGAAAATAATCTCTTGGAGGGAAACCTGAAGAAATACCAGACTATGTACATTCAAAATAAATATGGTAGTAAGAACGAACAGATGAGTTGTACAGAAGATACAACTAGCTTGATTTGCATGATCTCTACCCTAAAGTTCAATCAGCCTACCGTAAGTGCCACAGCACTGAAAGCGCACTACTTCGTATTAAGAACGACATATTAACGAACTTGAACAGACAACACCTTACTCTTTTGGTTCTTTTAGACTTAAGTGCTGCTTTTGACACGGTAGACCATGTAATACTGCTAAATCGTCTTCACTCTGACTTTGGTATCTCTGGCCATGTGCTTTCTTGGTTCAACTCCTATCTGTACC
>WUAP02156398.1:0-10320 GCA_015163945.2 Stichodactyla helianthus
AGGAAAAAGTCCCAAAGGAATGACACGTGACCTGTATTGGGAAAACAAATACGCCCAAGCGAATTAGGTCTATTGCCCTTTCCACAAAAGTCACACATGGAGTAACGCTCTAGCGTTGATGGCCTAGTCACCAGAGAGATGCTCACGTCACGGGGTTTATCCCTGATCATAGCAAGGGGTTAATCATAATGGTCTAGGGGCCTCTCCCTTCAGGCCTTAAGTCCTACTTCAGACCGAGCTCCCTGGTTATATAGACCTGGGATAGCGGAGTTGGGGCCGAAATCTCCAGCTGAACCGTAAAGCCATACGGTGCTTTAGCAATCGAGTCTGGAAGTATGGTCCCGAACTGATCATTCGATAAAGAAAATACAACAACAGAGAAAGCTTTATTAGATTTTTTTTATATATAAACAGAAAGGCTTCCCAGACAACGTGTATCTAACCAAGGCGCGGGCTTACCTGTGTAAACTTCGTAAAAATCCTTAATTTTGAGTAAATCAGCTTACAATGCACTCTTATTACATCATTTTAGGAGCAAAACCAGAAAACAAAAATAAAGAAGCTAAAGAAAACCGGTGGGTTAAATTTGACAAATCAAAATTATAAATCTAGAGCCTGTCTTAAAATTGAGAAAAAAATTCACTTTCAAATTATTTTTTTCGTTTTCTGTAAGACTATGTTTCCTTGAGCAGTTTTACTATCCAATCACAATATTCGTACTATATTTATTTTCGCTTTTATTACTAATCATTTTAGACCGAGTGCATTGATTGGTCGAATGGATTTCTTTATAACCAATCATGATATTATGTCTGTACGACTAGTATAAATGTTATATTCAAATGGGGTTGTTTTGTTTCGTATTGTATGAAAAATCATCACCAGTTGTTCCTTTTCAATTATTTATTATGTTATTTGCTTTAGGAGGCGATCATGATAGAACATCAAAGAAACACAGAAAGTTCACGAAGAAGACCAACCTAAATCAGATGAAAGAGGTAAAAGTTTACTTCAAAATTTCACTCTCAAAAGAATTAATATCTAATTATTTCACACAGACGAAAATTATTCAAAATGATTTAACATTATCGAAGAATCAAGCTTCTAATCTCTAGAAACTGTAATAATTAATTCAGTACATCTAGAAATAAGTATTATACAAGTATTTATCCCTAATGAATAGTTTTCATATATCGATAATTCTTCTGCCTTGAATTGAGTGCTTTTATATATCTTTGCATTAATTCATCAGGAATTCTAAGAATTACCCGTATTCTAATTATTCCTTACTCGTCTCCAGTCTGGGCCTAAAACACAATAATTAGCTCGAAACGGTTCAAGGCTTGTCACGCTTCTAGACATTCAAAACGAACAATTCTTTGAAAATTAAAATTAGAAGTTATTTTATACTGAACTCTAAGTCGAAAAGCCATGAGATTCGACCGTGTTTTTATACCTTACGTTTTAGTTAGTGTCGTTAATGGTTAGTTATTTGTGTTGATAGGATTTCCAGGAAACGGCAGTAGAAGCGAAGGACGCCGGAGGTAAAATATAAGAACGAAACTCTAGCATTCATATAATAGTTATATCATTACTAGAGATATTTTGAATGATTTAAACAATTTTAAATGTATACTAAGGACTACGTCATAAACGTGAAAAGAATTTCCGCGACTCTTCCTTTTACATTTAATTTTTACCCTCTTTCTGTTTTGTGAACACTTTCACTTTCACTTTTACTTTAACGTCGTACTTTTACTTACAGCTTCACTGTAAAGAAAGTCATAATTTAACATTTTAGATATTATTCCTGTAATAGAAATTGCTGTATTCTTATTTGTGTTTTACACTTTAAGGCGGAAATATACTTCAATATATAATTTCGGTAGTTAGTTTATAATCTTAAAGGGAATTTTTATCGGGCATTTAAATGTGAAGTACATGAAGGATGCACCTTTCTATGAATAAACTACGCTGAATGAACATATCACTGGCTCACAGAATATTTCTCGTTTTGTTAGAACAAGACCTTGATTCCCAAAGTGAAGAGCAAGCGAAAAAGAGGAAGAAAAAATTCAAGAAAATTCTTGAAAAGAGAAGGAAAAACAAAGAACATGACAGCACAATGACTAAACAAACCAAACATGATCACGTGGTAGACATTGATACTCTCCCCGGTGGGGTAAGTAAAGTTTGAACATGTTGCATTAGAGTGTTAAGGTCCATAAACACTAAGGGTTGTGCTCCAGGGACAGGCTCTAGGGTCATTTCGCACAAGTAGTACACACGAGAGAGCATGCTGGGGGAGCTTGATGCATGGTGTGGTCATGCTCGCTGATATTTAACCAGTTTTATTTTTATTTATTTATTTATTTATTTATTTTTAATAGTTTATTGAGCTCACTTGCAGTATAAAAACTGAATTAACGAACTACATTTACATAATTTTATTAAAACTAAAATTAACAAGCATATAATATAAATAGATCATAATGTGTAATGTATATAGAGGATATTACATGGGCGCGCGGAGATACGAATTTTATCTTCGAGTGTTGATGATATCTCTCACGAGTGAGCGCAGCGAACGAGTGAGAGAGATTCAACACGAGAAGATAAAATTTGTATCTCCAAGCGACCATGTAATGTTCTGTTTATTTTATAGATATCGATGAAATATCCAGGATCAGGGAAGAATATTAAGGCCATTTGTGATTGGTTGATACAAGGGTAGTCATGGCAACGGTGATATCTTCACATGTGAAGAATAAGAATGATATCTTCACTGTGTACGAAGTTTTAGAAACAGGAGAAATCCTGGTATTTCATCGATATCTATATAATAAATACATATATAATATAGTATAAAAAGACTCAAATATCTGGTTAAGGACTAAATAGTCAAATAAATGATTTTTAAGAATATTTAAACATAAAAAAGTCCTGACTTCGTTTTGTTCTATACACAGTATGATTATAAAATAGATATGGTTTGCCCTTTTGTGTTCGTAAATTATAATTATGCTCCCTGGTTTCATTTCTTGGTAGAAGTTTATGTAATGGATGGTCTTTTGCTAATTTAATTTAGCAAAAGATCATCCATTGAGCCGGGGGCAAAATTCTGCTCGCGCCACAACCTTTTTTACATGAAATCTTTGGTACACACGAAGGAGCAAAACGACCCTGGAGCCTGCTCCCGGCGCAAAACCCTTAGTGTGTATAGACCTATTATTTCCGTCATGAAGTAACCAATCGTATTGCTACTACCAAAGCCTGTAAATCGTAAATGTCTATTGAGAAATCTTTTGTTGAATATCACCAACATGGTCGAGACGACGTAACGAGTAGAAGAAACGTGAACAGTGATTACAGACTCATCTCCGTACCGTGACCGGATTGGCTACCTTAATCATTCATAACATTCTATTCTTTATTTCAGACTTCAAATATGCCACAATCAACGACTAAAAAACGAAAAAGTAAGTCTACAGTTTGAATTAGTTATTTGTAGGACAGTTTCCCACGTGGTTTACTCATTGAATAGTTTTAATTTTCTTCAAAATTCTTTGCCACTCGTCGCGTCCCTCGAAAAATCTCTTTTTCCAAATCCCAGCAAGTCTTTATTTTATAATCATGCATTTTACTTCTTTTCAAGGATCAATCGATTCATCGGTAGAACGACCTCATCGCATCAAAACTTACATGCTTGTACCATCTTACCAAGGATTCAAGGTATGAATAACCATACTCGATTTGTCGCATGCAACTTGTCTCTGCGAATTATTGAATGCCATTTCTGAGCAATTTTTCGCGCGCAACTTTCATCGAGAAGATCTGTCTCTTACGATAAATCTCGTACGATTTACGTTTTGGTAGGATTTTCAACCAGTTGTTATGACGTCAAGAACAAGAAACAAAAAGGTGGCGCAACCAGATGACAAGGGTTAGTTCATCTTTTGATAACTTCCTTTTCTCCTCAGTTTTCTTCCATTTCTTTCTTTCTTTCTTTCTTTCTTTCTTTCTTTTCTTTCTTTCTTTTCTTTCTTTCTTTTCTTTCTTTCTTTTCTTTCTTTCTTTTCTTTCTTTTCTTTCTTTCTTTCTTTCTTGCATTTCTTTCTTTCAATTTTGTCTCTCTTTTAATTAGATAAGTCCGAAGACAAGCCCAAAGTTCCCCTGCTGGTCGTAGAGAGCATTAATTCCAAACCAGTTAAGGAGATGGTTGTCGCTGAAAGCGAAGAGGTTCAACGACTTGTGACTGAATGTCTCCGAGTACACGGTAAATGGCATGGCGACGAACTAGAGCAAGCATTGGTGAGTTTACCACAAGACCATGTGTGAAACGTATAGTTAAGAATCAGACACGCGATGCGACGTTACTTGCAACGGAGAAATCGCACCATGTATCCACCGGTGCAGCTGTTGCGTGAGACGCGCCGGGGACGTCGCGCGCAACAGTTTCACGAGTGAACACACGGTGCGATTTCCCCGTTGCAAGCAACGTCGCATTCAACGTCGCATCGTGTGTCCAAGCCTTAACTCGAAAATGGATTTTATTTAAACCAAAAGGACAAACTCTAACCAAAATATTTATAATATTTGCGTGGCTTCTTTCTCTACAGAAACGAGAAGAAGCAAAACTAAATGAGGAGGAAAGCAAGCTTAGAGGTGAGTTTCAATCCGAGGCAAGCTCAGTATGTTATTTATATAAGCATAATTAAAATTCTTGCTGTTATTATTGCTTCCCAGATGCTAAAAGACTGACAGTCAATAGAACAACTGGAGAGACAATACTTCACAAAGCTGCAAGACTTGGGTATGATGTAAGTAATGAAATATCTTCTATAGTTCAATTTTCTATTCAAAGGGAAAAATACTAAAATTTTAACATCTTTTTCAGGAGGTAGTAAAACAGTGTATCTTACGAGGCGCTGATCCAAACGCTAGAGATAATGCGGGGTGGACGCCCCTGCACGAGGCATGCGCACGAGGGAAACTGGCCGTTGTCAGAGTTTTGGCTCGTTATGGTGCTAATGTAAATGCACCCTCAAACGATGGAATAAGGTGAGCTATCAGGAGTTAGAACAGATTTCGTATGGCCATGAAATGCTCGCCGCACGAACACGAGCTTTTCACCGAGTCAAACGAAGTCTGCTGTAAACCTCTTAACCGACCACCCCCAAATATCAACCAGTGCAATGTAAATCTCATTCACGTGGTATTTTTTCGTCTCCAGGCCTATTCACGACGCAGCCGAAGCTGGTCACGTGAATATCATCCGGGTACTTCTGTCTTATGGAGCAGATCCAGTGCTTGCAACGTATGCTGGGAAAAATGCTCTTGCTTGTGCAAAGGACCCCAAAACCAGGACATTCTTAGGAGGTTTGACACTAGAGAAATAAAAAATATTTACCTAACAAATGAATGCATCTACTCCTGGAGTAAGGGAAAAAGTTTATGTCATCCAAATAATTTACATAGGAAAAGAAATGTAATGTCTTAGTAAAAACGAAGTAAAAACGATGAAAAAAAATTTTCAACGTCACTCACCGAGATAATTTATTCATGCCACATGAATTTTCAACTGACTTAATGAGCTCACAAACAAGTGTTAAAAACTAGCGTATTTGAACTAAGAATTGAAGAAACAGGCTTTAAAAAATTAGAATAAATTCCAGTGGAAGAGAAAGTTAATGAATTTAGAGATTCTAGAATGATTTTCTAGGTCCAAAAAATTTATTTATCTGAACTCAAGTTTGCAGCATTTGATGGGCTTCAACGTCACTCACCGAGATAATTTATTCATGCCACATTGCAACCGAGTTAATGAGCTCACAAACAAGTGACAAAAACTAGCGTAAGCAATAACTGAAGATAAAGGTTTAGAAAATTAGAATAATTTCAAACTGAACAGTTGGTTAGCAAATATGAAGGTTAAAAACGGATTTTTCAAGTCCAGAAAATTTATTTATCTGAACCCAAGTTGGCAGCATTTGATGGGCTTCAACGTCACTCATCGAGATAATTTATTCATGCCACATGAATTTTCAACTGACTTAATGAGTTCACAAACAAGTGTCAAAAACTGACGTATTTGAACGAAGAACGGAAGAAAAAGACTTTTGAAAATTAGAATAAATTCTAGTGAAAGAGTTGGTTAACAGATTTGAAGGTTCTAGATTGATTTTCTAGGTCTAAAAAATTTATTTATCTGAACCCAAGTGGGCAGCATTTGATGAGCTTCAACGTTACTCACCCACATAAGTTATTCATGCCACATGAATTTGCAACCGAGTTAATGAGCTCACAAACAAGTGCTCAAAACTAACGTATTTGAACGAATAATGGAACAAAAAGATTTTTGAAAATTACAATAATTTCCATTTAAACAGTTGGGTAACTAATTTGGTTACTCTAGAATGGTTTTCTAGGTCCAAAAATTTTATTTATCTGAACCCAAGTGGGCAGCATTTGATGAGCTTCAACGTTACTCACCCACATAAGTTATTCATGCCACATGAATTTGCAACCGAGTTAATGAGCTCACAAACAAGTGCTCAAAACTAACCTATTTGAACGAATAATCGAACAAAAAGACTTTTGAAAATTAGAATAATTTCCAGAAAAAGAGATAGTTAACTTATTTCCTCATTTTAGAATGATTTGCTAGGTCCAAAAAAATTATTTATCTGAACCCAAGTGGGCAGCATTTGATGAGCTTCAACGTTACTCACCGACATAATTTATTCACGCCACATTGCAACCGAGTTAATGAGCTCAAAAAAAAGTGTCAAAAACTAACGTATTTGAACGAATAACCAAAGAAAAAGGATTTTGAAATTAAAATTGAAATAAATGTGTAAAAAATTATATTTAGATTTTCTAGAGTGATTTTCTAAGTCAAAAAGTTTGACTAGTTCTTGATGTATTTTGTATAGACTACTGCGTGGATGTTGGTCTTCATAGTCCAGAATACATACAAGACAACACGGTAAGTTACTCAAACCATTGCAGCAATTACGACAACATGCTCTTGTTCACGTTATGATCTTGACATTTAACTATTATATCAGTATTTTTTTTGGATTTATTACTTACTAATGAAGAATTTATTTATTTTTTATAGAACGGATGGGATTTCACTTGTTCTACGAGGCATTTAGGTTGGTATCATGTGAAAATTTATGCCTAAATTTCTCTTGTGGTTACCAGTGGACAGCACTTCTAATTTACCCTCAACATAACTCCGGTTACCATAGCGCTCATTGTTTGTGCATTTTCCCATAGTAACTATGACTACCGACTGCCTTGACCCCGTCTTAAGTTTATTATTTTAATTATTATTTATTATTCTACCATTATTTTGTTACTTATATCTGATAGATAATCCTTATTGCTGTGATCACGTGTCTGGTATCTGGGAAGACATCCCAAGTTGTAATGATTCGTTTGTTCCTGAGTTTGAAATAAGCGACCGACCTCATCTCACTACTTATAATTTACCTGTGTTAAAGGATGGTGTGGTCGTGGGGTAAGATGAGATATTTGGCTCTTTTGAGACTTTTAGTTTTTAGGTATTTGCTTGTCTTCCCTTATCTTGCGTATCCTTCTCTTCTCTTCTCTTCTCTTCTCTTTTCATCTTTTCTCTTCTTTTTCCCTTTCTATTTGATTTCATTTTCCCTTTTTATTTCACAGGAGGCGTAATTATCTTTTAGTTCAAGAAATTTATGAAAGCGGTTTCATCGCGAGATCAACCCTGCAAAAGAAACTCAAGAACATAGAGACTCGAGAGATTCCTTGGTCAGAGTTCTTACAAACCATAGCAGAAAATCATCTCTGTGTCAAACCTTCGTTTTCACCAGAAGGAAGCAGCAAAGAAGAGCCTAAAGCAGAATTAATACCGTTAAACTATACTATAAGAAAACTATTAGGGATACGTATTGAAAGCTGCAAGTGGTCAAGCTTGTGATCCTTGATGTGGGCCTCCTGTGGTGCCTGGCGAACGGTTTCATCAAATATAGCGGGCAAACTTGAAAACTTGGCAACTTCAGCGCATGGAAACTGCAAAATCAAAGACGATATAATATAGATTTTTTTAATTCACGGGAAAGTTTATGGTATAGCAATGTTAAAAAAATAAATGTCTTTTTAAAATATTTGGCTGATACAAATTTCAAAGTCGAAATATTTAAAAAAATCATTCGGTTTTGGGACGCAAAATGGATTTGAAAATAAAATACTACATATGTCTACCATAATTTTTCTTAAACTAGACACTATAGCCTCGTTTTGGAGTCCGCCCGCGGTATTTGAAGAAAACGTTCAGCTGAAACACGGGCGGAAATGAATGGCAACCATTTCTTCACTAATTTGAAGAGGAAGCTTATTCTTCTTCACCTGTCTTCTCGCAATATCCATGCTATTTTTCGAAGGTTTTCGAATACCAAGTTATAATAAAGAAGTTGAAATACAAGAAAAGTCATGAAGTACAAGGAAAAATGTAAAAATGTTACGAGTCAAAAAGATCTCAGAATATCGGCATATGTTGGTAGCCACTACTCCTACTACAGTTTTATAAGTTAAATTTGATTTGCATCGATCAGAATTTATTTTTCATACAAGTCAGTGCAAACAATTGTATACCGCCTTAATATCTATCACAGTTAATGGGGAAATCCATTGTAGATCTTTTAAGGTTGTGTTTTATATTCCATATATTTTTTTCTTTAAGTATTGATAACAACTGGATACTTTCTTCTTCCTATTAAACTCTGTTTCCAATACAGAGAGAGTTCATTATTGCGTTAACTGAGCGTCCCTTTCTTCCTCTTTTTTTTTTTTCATATTTCACTTTGCTTTTATTTTCGAATTTTTTTATTTTGTCACATAGCATAGTCATGAAACGTATTTCAGATGTGATAGTCATGAAACGTATGAGATAGATGAAACGTATGTGATAGCCATGAAACATGTCAGATGGGATACTCATAAAAAGTATGTCAGATTGGATAGTCATGACTATCCCATCTGACATACGTTTCATGACTATTCCACCTGACATACGTTTCATGACTATCCCATACGTTTCATGTATCTCATACGTTTCATGACTATCCCATCTGATATACGTTTCATGACTATCCCATCTGAAATACGTTTCATGACTATCCCATCTGACATACGTTTCATGACTATTCAATATGACATACGTTTCATGACTATCATATACGTTTCATCTATATGATACGTTTCATGACTATCCCATCCGACATACGTTTCATGACTATCATATACGTTTCATCTATATCATACGTTTCATGACGATCCCATCTGACATACGTTTCATGACTATCCCACCTGACATACGTTTCATGTCTATCCCAAACGTTTCATGTATCTCATACATTTCATGACTATTCAATCTGACATACGTTTCATGACTATCCCATACGTTTCCTCTGTATCATACCTCTCATGACAATCCCATCTGCCATACGTTTCTTGACTATCCCATACCTTTCCTCTATATAATACGTTTTATGACAATCCCATCTAACATATCTTTCATGACCATCCTACCTGACAAACGTTTCATGACTATCACATACGTTTCATGACTATCCCATTTGACATACGTTTCATGACTATCACATACGTTTCATGTATCTCATACATTTCATATATCTCATACGTTTCATGACTATTCCATCTGACATACGCTTCTTGACTATCCCATAATTTTCCTCCATATCATACATTTCTTGACTATCCCATCCGACATACGTTTCATGACTATCCCATCTGACATACTTTTCGTGACTGTCCTATACGATTCATCTATCTTATACGTTTCATGACTATGCCATCTGACATACGTTTCATGAATATCCCATCTGACATACGTTTCATGACTATTCCATACGTTTCATCTACCTCATCCTTTTCAGAGAAGGAACACCTTCAAACCGGGCTCGTTCGTCCACCAGGTATCCCAAGCTCAGTATTTGTGTCGTTCGAACTACAAAGTATAGAGTTTCTACATGATATATGAATATGAGCTAAGACTTTATCTAGTAATAAAATTTTGAAAACCTTCTTGTTTGTTTTGATGTCGTGTTGGTCTGAGATAAGTTTGAGGCCAATCTGTTCAGTATTTGATGAGTTACAGTGAATTTTGGTTTTGACTCTGATTGGTGCTTCATAAAAATAAGAAAAGTAGGAGACTCACGGTAGGCCGCACAAAATCGAAATCCTTCAAAATACAAAGTTTTGATAAAATTCTTCCAGAATGCATTTTCTCGATAAACAACATAATATCCAAAC
>WUAP02156409.1:0-10319 GCA_015163945.2 Stichodactyla helianthus
TCGGCAACCTGCAACGCTCAATTTTCTAGCATTGCGAGACAAGTTGCTGAGAAAATTGCCTAGTGTAACAGCACCTTTAGACCTTCACGTGGCTCGGATGATCGCGTTAATGGTGGTCCCGCGCATTTGATTACATTCATATAGATTATAAATGTTAAACATTTTTATTAACATCTTACGAATAAAACTCCTTTGTTGTCACACCCACCAAAATAAAACTCAGGTACTATTACAGGGTATTTTTCAAAATCTCTAACAAGCAGGCTCGCCCTCTTTAGTATGGAAGTCCCCCAAAATTTGGCAAGATCTAGAGACTAGGAGCCTATTAAGGGGACCACGGTGACACATGACATGGACTAAAAAAATGACATGCTTCTTACTGAAAGTCAACATCTGATATCGAATTTGCAAAATGATGACAGCGAGACAAAACTATCCACAATTTATTTTCTTATGTTAAATCAACCAACCACGACATTTCAACTTTGTTAAAAGAAGTGTTATAGATTGGCGACAAACCAACATCAGACGCCCCTTTCTAGGCGGATCTAAGGAGCTTTGCACATTTTATGCTCTGTGCAGCAGAGATCTCTTCAAAACTGCAACAACTTTTTCTCATTTTCATGTTACAACTACATCATCATTCCTGTATTGATAGAGATTTACCCTTTGTAATTTATGACAGTCAAATGAATACTGCTCTATATAAAGAAGTTAAAAGCAATGTTAAACATTACCTGCATAAGTAAAGTTTGCACAGAACCAATGTGGCCGTTGAGGGAGGACAGATGTAACGCAGTGAAGCCATCATCTTTTGGTCTGTTTAACATTGCAGGATTCTTGGAGAGAATTAAGGTCAGAGCTCTGAAAATAGATTCACAAAGTATATATATTAAAACAGTTTAAAAATAGAGAAGAAAGGGGTCCAGGGATCCATGAACACCCGGCACTCCAGGGGAAGATCCAGGATATTTCCAAGGGGAATGACCTTTAAGACTCATGAACTCGCTTTCGGCTAAAACTACAAGAAACCCCCAAATTAAAAATCGCGCAAAACATCTAACACGACATAATAACAACAGGAATTGAAATCAATAGAGAATAACGCAAATGATACAACAATCCAACGCAAGATTGATGTAAAATTCAAACGTCAAGACTAGATTGACTTTTTGAGAGATTAATAACGCATTTATAATGGGGATTTCCTACAAAACGGGGTGGGGGGTGGTCAGTCATCAAGGTGTACTTACTCATTGCGTCCCTTTAAAGCTGCTCGATGAAAAACATTAAAACCTTGCTGATTGACGATAGTCAGATCACAAAGATTACTGTTGATAATAATATTAATAATATCTGGTCGATTCTTGGTTATAGCATCATGTAGAGCCGTGTCCCCTGAAGAATCTTGTACATTAACATCACAGTTAGCTTTGACAAGCACTCGTACCACATCTGTATGTCCTTTATTGGCAGCGACATGTAAAGGTGTACACATGTTGGTATTAAGGGTATTCATGTTTGCTTCATGGTGTACTAGTACTGATGCTACCAATGGTTTATTCCTAAATGAAATGTCAATAGATTTCATTAAACAATGCTAATAATAAATATAACTAATCTGTCTGTAGGCCTTCCTACACCTCCTGTGATAAAACTGTGGAGGAGGTAACCTTTCCCCAGTCAAGATGGGGTTGTCCTATTATTCCACATATGATATTATCTGACAATTGAATAGCAGTCCCTAACAAGGGATATGAAGCACCTAAAAAAATAGTGGCCCCTAAAATGTCTTGTGTGTATATTTTGGTTTGGTGCATGTTAATAACAATTGTTATAAATGTGATAAAAATAAAAGTGACTACCAGCAAAATTACTTCATGGCTTGGTGGTTAGGTTTATGGGAAATGGATCGACTGGTATTGAATTCAAGAATATTTCAACACTTAAAAATTCAAAATCAAACATTTGGCTGCCATTTGCTTGCGCCACATATGATACCCAAGCTTTCCCGATCTCTCCTATACTTTGAACCCAGTTCTCCATCATATCTTCTGTTTCCACAGGAAGTTAAACCCACTGTATGATTTGGGAAAAGGGAAGACAATGTAACCTACCCAAATGCAGCATAGTGGAGTGGAGTGTCACCATCATTATCCTGTAGAGAGATAGAGATGAAAATCAAATTGGATAGATCTTATCCTAACCACAGTAGTGTAGCGAGGGGGGACTAGGGGGGTCATGAGCCCCCCTAATTTTTTGGAAATTAGTTGTCAAAATATAAAAGAAAAAACATAGTATTAGAAATTAAATTTAACAAAGAAACTAAGAAAGAAAGAATGAATAAATAGAAATGATGATGTTTGCCAGGGAGGAAAACCAGAGTACCCAGAAAAAACTCAGGAGAGAACCAACAAACAACTCTACCCACATGTGATAGCAAGTCCAAGTATCGAACCCCAGAGTACACCAGTGAGAGGCAAGCACTCTCACCACTATGCAACCCATGCTTTCCAAATAGTATTGCATGAATAGAATGGTATCCTGCCCACAATGTGATTTTTTATTCTGTTAGTCATAATTCACATGATCATATGCAATGCATGGCCCATTCCATCCTTTGATCTATTTGAGATCACAAGATTTTATCTGCAGACATCATAAACAAGAAAGGATATCTGAGATTAAACTGATATTGATATGAAATTTTACCTGTAAATTTAATTCTGCTCCAGCTTTTAGAAGTATTTTGACCACATCTACATGACCTTGATGACTGGCAACATGAAGGGGTGTTTTACCAAGCACAGTATTATCAACCTGAAATATTAGGAAGAAAAATAATTATTAATCTTGAACATTGATTAGTTACTATCCACAATTTAATATCCACCAAACTGTTGGCTATCACAAATCCTGCATTCTGATTGGTTACTCTACTAGGCAGCTATTCATGATAGCCCATGGTTGAGAAAAGCGACAGTTTTGAAGAGAAAAAGAATGGCAGCTGAATCGCGATTTGCTGGTGTTTCTTATTTTAAGTTTGACCTACAAGTTGGTGGATACTAAAACAATTAGACCTCTCACCCTCATGGGCCACAAGTCAAATAGCCCACTTGAACTTTGGCCTTGTGGGCTATTGACTCGTAGCCCATTTGGGCTATGGGATTAATTGTTAAATAGTCCATATAACCTTTACTTGTAGAACAGATGACATTCATAACTGTCCAAAAGATTACATGCATATGCACTTATCTATTCAAAACTGCTCCTGAAGGCATAACAAAACTCTAACCTACCTCTGTAGGGTTAGCCCCTAGAATATCCCTTACTCTGGTATACTGCCCAAGCCCAGCAGCACTGATCAGCTGAGATGTGACATCACAAGCAGAGACGGTCATTCTTTCAAGTACTGAAAGCAAAGAGGTTTCTAGAATGTAAAAGTAAAATTATGTGATACATTCAAATATTTTTCCAACGATTTTTACTGTATTTGGTTATTATTGCTTATGTAGGTTGAAACAAACATTCCTCAGGGGGAGGAAGGTTCTGAATACTACGGGTATATTTTATTATTGTTCAGTGAATCTCTTGTGTGAGGAGGGTTGAACAGTTTTGGAATAGGAAGAGCAAAATTAAAGGGGCACTTGGACGAGATTTAAATTCAGCTGAAACTTCACTGGAATTATCTTTAAGGGTTTAAATAATCACTGACTAAAATTTCTTGATATTCCAATAGGAAGTATTGATATTTTTGTGATACTTAAATGGAGTCTATATGAAAGTAGTAGATATTTTGATCACAAAACAAAGAAATGTATGTAGCAGTGTTTAGTATTGAAGAAAGGATAATACACTGTGTTGAAGAAAAGAAAAGAAATTATATAAATTAATTCTAAACACAAGTAGTGTACCTTGAGTCTGTTATCTGACCTTTGGGCTTCATAGAAAAATTATATGAAGAAGTTATTTACAAAGAAATGTATGGAGAGGTGTTTAGTGTTGAGTAAGTGATGTCACAGACTCTGTTAAAAATTAATAAAAATATAATACTTCCTTGGAATATCTAGAAAAAATTTAAACCACTAAAGTTAAGTTTCAGTTAAGTTTCAGCTGAATTAAATTTTGGACAATTTTTGTCCAAGTGTCCCTTAGTGGAGCCAGCCATTCCCTTCTGATTAATAACGACCAATCCCTTCCACTGATTGACATTATATTTAAACACCATTCTTGTACCTTCTGCAGACGTGGTTGCGGCAGAAGTTGAGGCCATCTCTAGTTGTCTTTGTTCTTGCTTTTTGGCTGCCTTTACAAGAACGGCAGGGTTCAAAGTCCAGGCAGTGTCATCTATTGAAACCCTGATGTCGCCATCAGAGTACACCTTCAAGACTTTTCCTTCTTTACCAAGAATCTAACAAAAGAAACAAGAAGTTGTTTACAATCACAAGATGGGAATAATTATGCTTTGATATTAGTTATTACGTATATACAAACTAGCTGACTATAGGATCACGTATCCTGCATTCTGATTGGCTACACTGCTACAGGTCTACAACAACAACAACAACAACAACAACAATTTTATTAGTGATGTAGTCCACTAGTAGAGAAAAAACTAAATCTCTTTATTCAAGGGTATAGTCATTCTAGCACTTACCATCACTCACACACATTACCACTACATTAACTGTTTTAAGCATAAAACTCTCAGCTCACATGTTGATTTTCTTTTTTCTCGTGTTGAGGGAGGAAAACCAGAGAAAAACCCTCAAAGTAAGGGAGAGAGAAGCAACATATTTATGTAACAAACTCTACTCATACGTAGCATCCACACAGCTCAAAACAGCAGCCTGACCTATTGGATTTGCAATGGTGAGATGTAGATTTCTTTTCACTAACAACACCCACATGATTGAAGCCCAAGCTTGAATTTTGTGAATGTTTTTAAGAAAATTAAGAAATTTAAAAAGTGATTGAGAACACTCTAAAGGGTATGTAAATGCTGTACAAACGTTTTTCAGCATCTTAGCTTTCATAAAATTCCCCCTCCTTGCCATAAGAAGAGAGGATTGAAAATGGTATCAAAAATGGGCAGTTCTTAATCATATGAAAACTTCATCACTTAAAATAAGAAAACAAACTTACAGGTAACATACTGTCAGTCCATTCACCATGTCCAATCTGGAGTTTTCTGACCAAGGAAGCATTATTCAACACACAAACAGTATCATTCATAAGAAAACCACCCATCTATGGAAATACAAAAAAGGAAGACAATTGATGAATAAAATTAAAGGGAATTAAATAGGAAGATATTACACCCAATTACAGTTTAGCCCACAATAAGATAGTCTTTTGATAAGGGTAGCTTTATTTGTCACTTTACAGTTAAAGGACATGAAGCATGCCCCTCTAGACTCCATTAATGATTTCATTATTCGAATATTGAGTTGATTATCCACCCTGAGTTTTCATTTACAAAACTGAAGACTCCAAACTTCAAAATCTATTTTCTACTTGCATGTTGATTGAATTCTTCAACAAATACCATAAATAGGTAGGAAAACTACACAGAAAGGCTAGGTTGAAGTTTGGTGCATTTCAGATCAAAATTCAAGCAGAGAATTAATTTTGAAGTCAGGAGATTTTGGTTTTATTAATGAAAACTCAGAGTGGATAATCAACTCAATATTTGAATAATGAAATCATTAATGAGTTTAGAGGGGCATGCTTCATGTCCTTTGACTGTAATAGTAAAAGCTAACGCAATAAATTTCCAATGCATCAATGTAGCTGACATCATTATCAAGGTCTAATGTTGAAAAGTGTTCAGTGTAGTCTTATGTCTAAAAGTCTAATAGTCTTTTCTTTTAAAGATCAAACAAGTGAGGCTGTTGGGTCAATGCATGTGCTTACTACTGAATTCCCTGAAGTGTGGGTAGCCCCAAAAATGATCCATCTGATTTTGATCAAAATGATGTGACATTTCATATTTTTATGTACCGTTTGATTATTTTTTTCGGGCTATTGACACTTCAGGGAATTCGATAGTATTCCCTCATTTGCATCTCAAAATGCAGGATTACAAATGCTTTCCAAAGATACATCTAAAGATTGTAGCTTTTAATATTAAATAATAACTATAATAATTGCAGATTCTATGAAGTAAAACACTAGTGAGATACTGTCACATACCCTTGAAAGTGCTATGGGATTGATTGTCCTATGAAGTAAAACACTAGTGAGATACTATCACATACCCTTGAAAGTGCTATGGGATTGATTGTCCATTTATTAATATTGGCAGACCCAAGAAACTGTACTTTCACTCCACCACTGTCAAGGACTTTTATTACAGTGCCAGGCATCCCTATCACCTGTAGTAATGCAATACAACGTTAATCACCATTTAATTCATGTTTCTGAAACTCTATAATTACTAATTGCTAGATCCCACAAGCCAGACGAAGTCTCCTAGAAAACTGCCCACTTGAGATTCTGATCCCAAACAAAATTGCATATTTTGTTGGTGTTTTTGTCATTATGTCATAATATGAGAATCAAATTCAAATAATGAAAAAAACCTATGTGATGAAACAGACAGTTTATGATGGTGTTTGTGGGAAAAGAGGTATTCCAATCAGAAAACCAGTGCTACAGGGACTACTGAAGTTGGCTATTAATGAAGTTGGAACCATTGAGCAGTATGGCAATGCTTCTAAAATGAAATAAAAATAGTATAAAACATATGGTGCATACGGTAGTTATAGATATGGGGTACAGCTACTATATGGTTCCAAGTTACTATAACTCATATTCCCAATCAATATACAAAATCTATTTTTATTAATATAACAGTTTACAGTTTATTACAGATTATAATAAATTTACATTTACCCACCAGCCTGCAAATGGTTAAAACTATTCTACCCATGCACCCAGTACTTGCCTCCTTCATTCTTTCGCTCCATCCCCCATATCCTTTCTGTAACAGTTTAAGAACTTCAGGTTCAAGCAGTATCTGAACCTGGTCTCCAACCTTGAACTGGCATTGTTGTGTATTTTGTTGTGGTAATGATTTTTTATGAGTTTGAGTTGATGAATAGTTGTATCCAAGTTTTGGCAAGTGATTTTTGTAGTAAAATCCCCCAAATGTTGGTACTACACAGAGGACATCAACCTGTTCAACCAAGAAAATATAATCATTACAGGTCTGCACCAAACACATTCAAAATGTTGGGAGCATTTGAACACCATGTTGCGTGTTGTTGGGACTTGTTGGATGTTTTTGGGTGAAAATTGAAGTTTGATACTTTTTTATAAGTTACCCAATCAGATAAGTGAGAATTTGTTTGACAAATACAAACAGTACTCTCACGACTGAGTGAGTTCACATGCAAATGAATATGCCAGAAATTTGCCTAACTTAATCTTGTACAAAAATACATTGGGTGGCCACAAGTGCATGCCACACAGTAACCAACTTAATTTTAGGGTAAATGTTAGGATAAGTCATTGTTATCCACTTAAGCCAACATGGATCACAAACTCTGTAGTGAGTGAGTATCTGGGACAACCTCAAATATGAAGCACTAAACCAAATAAAAAGTGAAATGTTAAAGAATTTTTGTGCTTCAGACAAAGAAAGGTGGTTTACCAATTTTTTTCTCTTCCTCATGCCAAACATTCCCAATAAACAGGATGTCTGTTTTCTAAGGCTAATGATCTTTCTAACATGGGTTGATAAAAATGTATACCTTTCCTTTGTGTCCACGACGATATACATTACCATCACCACTTGGCCAACTCACAGCAACAACACTTCTGAATGTCTCGTTCTCCCATTTTCTCACATCTGTAACTACACCTTTGTTTTTAGGACCACCATCTTGATTACCCCAGTCCCAATCTGGTCCTCGAACAATGTGCGCACCTAAAAATGTCCCTCTGGCTGAAACTTTTTGCTGTCCTTCCCTTTTATCAACACAAACTCTTAAAAAGAAAGAAATTTTGAGGCACATTAGGAAACTTTGGCATTTTCAGGAACCCATGTTAACAGATATATATATTTTAAATAAAACACGTGAACTAAAAATTTGGTTCTAAAACATTTTATCATAAAACATATGACAACTAGACTTGACATTTCAATACCTTCAGGTACCACTGTCAAGAGTGTTTAGGATATAAACATTACAATGAAAAACTTATTCTGTCATGCTGTTAAACTTCAAAGTTTGGACAGTCAAACTCGAATGTTTCTACTGCCTATTTTTCCAGTTCCATGATTTTTCCAAAAAGTTGCTGCCAGTACATTTAGAAAAGCCTCAGCATGGAATGGCGCTCTCAGAAAATATGTGAAATCAAGTTTAGAAACCAGAGAAATTGAAGTTATTTAGATAATCATACTTGAAGGGGAACTAGCATCAACATAGTTTGCATGACATCATACACTCAACCTAAGCATTCAGCTCAATACATTTCTTTATATTTTGTTTCTTAAACAATTTTATTTCTTTAACACTAAAAGTTTGTGTGAATGAGTTTTCTTACATTGTTTAGACTAAGGATTCATTTTCTGACCAGTTTTCTTCAACGTAGAACATTTACATGGAGATATTTCAATTACAAATTACAAAGAAATGTATGGAACTAAATTTTTGTGTGGAGTGTATGTCGAGTACGTCACTGATACTGTACCTCTAAAGATTCATAAAAATCTAATACTTCCCAAAAGAATTTTCAGAAAACAAATTAACCACTTTTTGAACAGCTCTTTGAGAGTCTTTCAGTGTAGTTTCAATGAAGTTTCAGCTACCGGTAAATTGAATGTTGAACAATTTTGATATTGATTTTTAGTCCCAATTTAAGAGAGGTTGTGAGAAACATTGAAGTTTGGTGGCTAAAATGTTGAGGTTTAATGGTGCAACAGAACATGCTTCTGTCATGAATGTTCATTGGTAGATGTAACCACTAGTAAATGTACAATAAACTGATGAAAATTAACAAATGTGTTAATTTTTTTCCTACAAAGCCTAGAGTAAGTGTCCGGATATACTTACAGAGTGCTTGAGGGTGAGTCTTTTCTGTAGAATGAATGGTCCAGAGAATGCTTATCACTAGTATAGCATGCTGTGCAAAGAGTATATCCCTGACAGTGTACACAGAGCCATAACATGCCTTCTATTCCTTGCTGTTTACACTCGCTACATGAAACATTCTTGTGTACTACACCTTTAAAGAATAAAAAATGTATTAGAGCTTCTAAGAATCTTTTTTAAATGTATAAGCTTAAGGTGGCTAGCTACTATTGAATCAAGTTTCTGAACCCACAAGTATGTGTGTGCATAATTTCCACCAAATTACCATGGTAACCTTTGGAATTTTACTGAAAAAGATTAAAGAACCATACATGTTTTGAACTTCAAGAAGGTAAAAACCTTCAATTTTGCATGGAACCCTATACTTTTTATGTGCTTATTTGAAAAAGTTCCTAAAAATCTATGTCATACCAAAATTTTTCAAAAAGTTAAATATTACAACTTATGAAAAAGTGAAGTTTTGTACAAATTTCTGCTCGACTTGATGGGATGTTTTCTGGGTACTGGTTGAACAAAATAAACCAAATCCAGGTATTTTTATCTTCTTATCTTAAAGTTATTCATGTCATGTTGTAGAATGATATACTAGTTAACATCTGTACAAACATTATCTTTTGAGTTTTAATTTTTTCCTACTCACTTTGGCTAACAAGATTTTCGCTTCCAAAACTTATAAACACCCATCCATTCAAGCTTGATTACCTCAAAACGTATTTTGGGACACCCTATTTTTTGTTCATATTTGAAATCAGCATTAAATTTCCGTTCAAAACAATGCTATTTTAAAAAAAGGTAAATATAGAATCTTATGATGTTATTACTGTAGACAGTATGAGATTCAAGGACAATTCATTTCCTGACTTGGGAATTCCACGTTGAATTTCACTTGAAAAACGATATCACACTCGTCACTTCTCCACTCATGCGATATTGTTTTTCTCGTGAATTCAATGAGGAATTAAGGAGTCCTGAAATGAATTCTTCTATAAAATCCAATAGTACCCAGTCACCTTAAGGACGTTCATGGGCATTGTTTCTGCGCATCCTTTCTGCGCGTGCACTCAAGCTCTTTTAACTGAGCGAGGAACGTCTGGATGATTTTGTTTATATAGGAAACACGATCAAATTCAAAATGGCGGCTACATTTTCAAAGTTTAAAGCTTCATATCTCCAAAACGAAGTTGGTGACCCCCATTTTTTATTTTGTTTTCTGAAACT
>WUAP02156420.1:0-10317 GCA_015163945.2 Stichodactyla helianthus
TTTTATGTTTTTTGTGTTGGGGGGTCGGGGGGGGGGGGGGGGGGGGGGGGGGGGGGGGGGGATGGAAGTCTAAGCGATGCGAAAAAGTATGGACAACATTGATGTTTAAATTGGGGCATACCTTTTTCTTGACAAATTAATGCCTCGGAATTAAATATGTTTTGTTTACAAAATTTGGTAAGTCTTAAAGTCACGAAAAATTCACCGCTAAATGTTTAAAATATGATGATAGATGATTTCAGTTTCAACAGGTTTAAAAGGATTAGTAAGTGTCGTGACAACTGCCAAAATTATTCAAGAAGACGCTGGAAATTATTTATAATTTTTAGAAATAATTCAAGGTTCTGGAAGAAAAATTTTGTTTTGTCTTTTATCCTTCAAAGTTAATACAAAAAGTTAGTGTCAAAATAAATAACCGAAAAGAAAAATAGTCAAGCAAAATGAGTTACTAAGGGACAAAAAGAGTACTAAGCAAAAGATAATAATTATTTACGATTTTCTGGGTGGAATCAAATCGTTATGAAGTTGTTTTCAAATCCATCAAACAAAACTTTTATGATATCCAACTGTGTATAAAATTTTAAGCTCTGTTTGCGTACGAGTTTTTATTGTGCTGTTTTGAATACCACACACCAAAGACCTGCAGTGTTGCTCGTGTGACAGTTTAGTTTTAATTCCAAACAATTATTTTTCTTCACAAAAACAGTTGTCGAGATAACATGGAAGAACAAAGAAAATGCGTCCACTAGCAGAAACAATCCTTCGGGGTAATGGAAATCTATTAAGGCTTTGTTCTGTCCAGTCATCAAAGCGTTAAGCACTCTAGCCATTAGAAAAACAATAGGAAGGTTTGCAAATGTTCAAAGCGAGTCATGCAAATTGAATCTTACAGCAGGAAATGTCTCTTAGCAAAAAATAACCTCTTTCTTTAGTTTCTGTAACTATATATGTGTGAATGATACAAAAAAGTGAACAATTTGGGAAGGGCTGTATTCTATCTTTTGACGTAGGAGTCGTGAATGCTTGGAATTCTATAGCCATTAACACCGTCTTTCATAATTTCTTTGTGTGGCTCCATTTAAACTTTTCCATAGTCCAGCAGTGAATAACACTTCTTGGATTGCTTAACTTTCCTTCCTTATGATAACATTCAATAGTTATTTTTTGCCCGAAGTTTTAATTTTTTGGTAACGTAACCTTCGCGTTGAAGAGTTGATTAATTTCAATGATTAGAAAATTTATTCGGTCTGTTGAATGCTACATCCAGTGAATTAAATAAAAATGCCCGCAACATTTTATATAGTTTGTTTTGCTTTTTTTTCTTGACAGTTTATGATCTTCCAGATATTTGCCCCACAAAAAGCATTATTTATCTATATTAAAGAAATGTGGAGTAGTTTGAAGCTACTTCCTATGTGCAGCATGCAAACTGATGACACTACGTCAGGAAGCTATTTTATAACGATATTATCGATCACTCTTTAGAGGAAAAACAAGGATCTTAGACCTAAGTTGAAAGACTTGAAGAGAATAGTTTTTCTCATTAACTCATTCCAAGAAATATCCTAAAAGCAATTTGCCAAACTTTAATAAATACTTGAACAAATTATCTTTCCAACACCAACCGGCAAGTTAATCTTCACAAATCTTAAAATGCACATTGTCTTCGTCGTTTAGTTTGTATTTTTGTTGGAAGGTTTGCATGAATTGAGTAGTTTAAGTTAGCAATAAGAAAGCAATCATTCATTCAAGGTATTTTAATTCATAGATCAATATTGACAGTCTGAAGCAAAGGTGACCACGGCTGATTGGGCCTTCTCTTCTCATAAGTGTCCTTGTACATAGAGCATCACTAGTAAACCTTTTATCCAAGTTCATAGTTTTGTATCTCGAAAGTTAGAAAAGTTAGATAACTAAAGTACAGGAAATAACTTCCTGTAAAATAAAATGAAATAAAAAGAGGAAATGAAGAAAAAACCGCTATCATTGCGAACAAATCATGTGGAAAGTACTTGGACAGAAATGTCTACTTAAACGATTTCGTTTGAGATTTGTAAATGAATGAGTACTTTGTTGGAACAACTTGATGAGGGGGAAAAATTCACTAAAGGAAATGACAGATGCGAAGGAATTTGACCCGGAAATTTCTTCATAGACAGAAACTATATATTCAAAGTTCAAAGCGTTTGTTAAATTGATAAACAAATTTAATTTAAACTTTTAATTTCATTAATGCTACGACTATCAGACATATGCTACCATTGTCTACCAACACTATGCTTTCCAAAATCTTCTAAAAGTCTCATCCAGTTTTAGTTAGGGAAACAAATTATCATTATTGGAAAGCATGAAAAGACCGTTCTTTTCTTCCTAAAAACGCTTTTGAAACTGCAAAATACGAAAGAAAATATAGCCGACTAATGTACTCGAATAGCCGGTCGAATGAATAAACAATACATTTATCATTCTTCCTGAAGTTAGACCACAAGGTCAACAGTTTGCATATTTGGTGGCCATTGTTGAAAATCAAATTCTTCAAGATTTAATTAAACCTAAAAGTTATTTGTGGTTTTCTGTAATTTCGTTGGTGGCAGACGTGCTTTTCTAGAGGAGTAGACACAGAGTAAACGTGTGTTTGTCTTGAATATACTGAGCACAGAGTTGAGAATTTTGAAAAGATCAAATTTTCGATTTTCAAAAAGCAGTTGTGCTAATTAATGGCTATGAATAGGCCACGTTCGACATCTTCAAATTGATTGCGAGGCTTCATTCGCATGGTACTTCATGTATGTACAAACAAGTGGATCACCAAATAAATTTTTTAAGTAGGGATAAGATAATGTACATATACGACGTTCCTACCTTTCGGCAATAATAAATTTTTGGGAGAAATGCTAGTCAGTTCACTACTGAACAACATAATCGAATCTACAGCGCTATATCTACTGATCGTTTTGAGAGAGCCTCGGTATCATGCTTAAATTTTAATATCTCGAACGTGGCCTAAACCATGTGAGTAGAATTTCTTGTTGCTGGGTGGGTTTCTTGATTGGAAGATAAATTTTCCAATTTGATCCTTACGCTGTGAAGATGCGAATAGTTATCGCAATTAAAAACTTCATTTTCCATCCATCCATTTATATTTCTTTCTTTCTTCCCATCCATCCAGGTCGATTATATTCCTTGAGATCCTTTGACTATGAAGATGTCGATCGTTACAACCTGCGTATCGAAGCGTCCAGTGGATCGTCCAAGGAAGTCGCTTCGACCCCGGTATCTATCACCATTACGGGGCAACAGGATACGCCGACGTTCAGTAAATCTTCCTATAAGATCTCAGTCCCCGAGAACACTAGCCCCGGTACCACCATACGAAGTGAAATGATGAGTATAATCGACTCAGACACAAGTAGCGACCAGTTTGATTGCTCAATAGAAAAAGTCACATCTCTTGAAACTATCGAACACTTCAGTGTCGTACAGTCGCAAGGTGGGTGTCTACTGGTGTTGAAGAAGAAACTCGATTCTTATGTGAAGTCGAGTTTCCAGTTCGAAGTGAGCGCCACAGACAGAGGGTTTAAACACATGTATGCCAAGGCTAATGTAGTGGTGACTGTCCAAGATGTTAACGATCATAAACCTGAGTTCTCTAGAACCTCGTACTGGGTGTCTGTGCCCAGCAGTACACCAGCAGATAGTAAGCTTATGGTTATTGAGGCTGTGGATAGAGATACTGGCACTAATGGAGATGTGCTTTATGAACTTAGTTCAGGACAGGAATCACAAAGGTACGCTGGTCCAAATAGGTTGCTCGGTTCTTATGTATGTAGCTTTCCTTCTGTTACCATCAAAGTTGTTCGTTCGTTCGTTCGTTCGTTCGTTCCTTTCTTTTTTTCTTCTCTTTCTTTTCTTTCCTCTCTTTGTTCTTGATTCCTTTCTCCTTCCTATCCTTTCTTTTCTCGGTTTCGTTCTTTCTTGCTCGCCTTTTTTCCTTTCTGTTGTTTGTCTGTTCTTTCTTTCTTTCTGGTTCTTTTCTTTTCTTTTCTTCTTGGTTCTTTTCTTTTGCAAAACCAGCAGATTTTCTAACAGTGGTGAGATTGGCATCTATTCTTAAGTTATTTTAACCGATTTTGCTTTCGCGGGGCGGGGGGTGGGGGGGAGGAGGAGGGTTAGTGAGCACTTCCATTCAGGACACCAGCCTCGTAGCTGAAGGAACTATCGACATTAAATAAAGTTACTTTAATTACGTTAATTGTGTCTTTTTGAAGGTTCAAGATTCAGAATGGCAATGAGTTATTTAGTGCATCATCCTTATCACCAAATGTGAGGTATCAATTGTTGGTGAAGGCATTAGACTCAGGTAAGATCCTTAAATAAATTAACAAATAGAATACTAGACAGCCCTTGTTTTACGAGAGAAGCTCCTTTAAAAGTTAGTATTATAATAGCTCTTCAGCTAATAAACTGTAGCCCTCGTTCCGTGATGGAATTGGAATTTAGAAGTTGGTTTTTGCGGAGAGGGAGGAAAACCGAACAACCGGTGAAAGACTTTCGAAGCATAGGAGAGAACCAACAAATACCTCTACTCACATGTGTGATGATGTACCCAAGTATTGAGACCACGACCATAGTGTTTTTTATTACATTAACATGTAAATCGTGTAAATTATCCAATCACAACGCGTAGTAAACGGTACGGCATGCAGTAACACTGAAATGGCTTCCCATAAGAATGATTATCGTATGAGTGGGAAACGTACGGTACGTACGGCTTTCTATTGTTTTCATTGAAATCGTCCAATTACAACACGTATTTACCGTTACGGTAAAGTACGGTACCGCTAGGGTACAGCTACGGGAAGCATGGGTGCTGTACGCTGTAAATGCGCTGTTTCTCACAGCTGGGTTCGCAGGTTCGATCCCTGGACCTGCTATCTCATGTGATTAGAGTTGTTTTTTGGTTCTCTCCTGTGCTTCGAGGGGTTTTTGTCCAGGTTCTCCAGTTTTTCCTCCCTCCACAAAAACTGACTTCTAAATTTCAATTCGATGTTTGGACATTCAACTTTGATTGGAGCCTAGTTTGGAGGGAATCTATCGATGCATTATTTTTATAGTCAGTTGTTAGGCCTATTTTCGTCGCGCAGTTACTTGCACTCGTTAGATTTTTCTCCAAACTCGGCAGATAAAATTATGTATATCCATTTACCAAGAATCTGAAGTTCCAAGGAAATCGATCGATTTTTGAGCGAACAGGAGGACAAAATTATGAAACACCACTGTTAGAAAATCGGACCGTAACGGAAAACGCGAATCAAAAATTAATTTTCGAATACACCGTTAAAAGCCTAAATGTTTGAGCTACTACATGTGCTAAATTCAGGTGTTTTTGATACGATATGAGCGATTTAAAAAATTCACGAAATCCACTCCCAATTAAGTTGCTGTCCTTGAAATTTTAACATTTGTTCTTGAAAAGTCCTTGAAATTCCTTGATTCTTTTCTCTACAAAGTTGTACGAACCATGTCTTAGAAAACTGTTCTATCCCAATATCAGCACAGTATGCTAACTCATGTTGTTTATGCTGTATTTCAGCGTCAACACCTAAAACGTCATCAGTCACCGTGTACGTATCTGTCTACGGTCCCAGTGATTCACCTATTGTGTTCAGCAGTGCCAAGTACACAGGAAGCTTACCAGAAAATGCAGCAAAAAATGCCAAGGTTCTCAAAGTTTCTGCTACAAAGTCCGGCTCATCGTCCGGGATTACTTACGAATTGGTCGGTGGTCATACCACAACCACCGGCACACCAGTCTTTACGATTGACTCCAATGGACAAGTCTTCTTGGCCTCGAGTCTAGATCGAGAGGATACCAGTTCGTACAAGCTTATTATTCGCGCAAAGCATACTGGGGGATCGGTTCCCATGGCAACCGACGTGGAAGGAGTAGTTACCATCACTGATATTAACGACAACACGCCAAAGTTTGGTTTTATAGGGAATTCAAAGATTGTGACGATTGAAAGTTATACCCCATCTGACACTGTCATCATAAGGGTATGTATTGCTTTATAGTGTGGTTACCTTCAGTGGTCAATAGACATTTTTCTCAAGGTGGCGTGCGCATCCAAACTTGAAGGCCTATACACACTAAAGGTTTTGCTCCGTGAGCGGGCTCCAGGGTCATTTTGTTCCTTTAAGTGTGTACCAAAGATTTCATGTAAAAAGGGATGTGGCGGGAGCAGAGTTTAAGTATGCAGAAAGGCGTATGTACACTGATACATTGACCGAGTTTGCTTGTGTTTCCAGGCAAATGCATTTGATCCAGACGAAGGAACCAATGGCGAGTTGACTTATGATATTGTCTCTGGAAAAAGCACTAATAATCACCCATTTCAAATAGACAGCAAAACAGGAGACGTGAAGGCAACCAGGGATATAGTGTAAGCAAACATCTTTTTGATCCCTTCCTACAAATCACTATGGAGGCTTTCATATATTATGGTGAAGGGCAAGGGGAGGTTAGGTTAACTTGAAAAGTCTTGATTTTGTAGGGGGAGGTTTTAAGCTGCAGAGGTGCGAGGCTGAAAGTGACTGAAATCTTGGAGGTTGTAAGGGGGTTATGAAATTTTTACTCTCCACAGAGGGGCTTTTATGAATGTTTGCTAGCAAAGACCCAAAATTTTGCAAGTCCCCTAACAAGAGCCATTGTGTTTGTGCATCTTATCCTCTTCACTCTCCCCTCCCCCCCCCCCCACACACACACAACGGTTGAAGATGCCAGCATTATCCTCGCCATCTAGCATTATTTTCAATAGAGGGTTCTCACTGCCGCCATGTTGTGGGTCAGAAAACAATGAAACGTTTTTGAATGAGAAAAGATTTTATTACCCAAAGGAGAAAATTTATTTTGTTTTGCCTCACGATATGGTTGCCATGAGAACTCTCTATAGGGAATGTGCACGAACTGGACTTTCTAGCACAAAGCATGATGGGAAACTGAGTACTCAAGCTGTTTTGCCTCAAATAAAAAGTAGCCAAAAATTTTATATGAAAATGATGAGACTTCAACAGTGGAAGACAGCGGAGTAAAGAATAGCTGATAGATGTTTCCATTCTCTTGTTTTACTTCTGCATACTCAGATTTCCATCATGCCTTGCATCGCATCCTTGGGCTGTCTCCCTTCACTCCTCTTACCTGTATAAGAGGAACACATCACATCCTTGGGCAGACATGTAAAGGTGCATTGGCCTTGTCTCTCTTCAATCCTCTTACCTGTATAAGAGGAACACATCGCATCCTTGGGCAGACATGTAAAGGTCCATTGGCCTTGTCTCTTCAATCCTCTTACCTGTATAAGAGGAACACATCACATCCTTGGGCAGACATGTAAAGCCATTGGCCTTGTCTCCCTTCATTCCTCTTACCTGTATAAGGTTGGCGTTAAAGAACCTGTTGTTATGCTATTCGTAAGAGGAAGGGTCACCCGGTGCAGCAGTCTGGCTTTTGGGGCATTAAATTTATTAATTTTCTTTTCACAGTTTTCAGCCTAGATCCAACACGTTTAACATCGTAGTCAGAGCAAAAGATGGAGCATCGAGACCTGGCACGGAATTCACTCTAAAAATCGAAGTTGTGGATACCCCGCGACCTCCAAAATTTGAAAAACAGAGATACACCTTCATAGTCTCGGAAACAGCCGACCCCGGTGCTACCGTACAGAGCATCAAAGCAGTGTACGGTAAAACGAATGCGTTCTTGAAGTACACCATCTTACAAGGCAACAGAGATGATGCTTTTTGCATCAATGGTGCCGGGACGATATCCGTGGCGCGATCACTTGACCGTGAGAGAATCCCAGCTTACTTGCTGCGGGTACGTGTTGAACTGGGCAGTAGTAAAGACGAAACCACTGTATTGATTAATCTACAGGACATCAATGATGATCCGCCCCACTTTGAGACGAACTCTTTTACTCTCTCTGTAGAGGAAAATACATGTAAGTTGTTCACTATGAAACTAGGCACATCAAGGATGAGGGGAAGGGGAGGGAGACTATGAAACTAGGCACATCAAGGATGAGGGGGGAGGGGAGGGAGACTGAAAAACTAGGCACATCAAGGATGAGGGGGGAGGGGAGGGAGACTGAAACTGGGCACATCAAGGATGAGGGGGGAGGGGAGGGAGACTATGAAACTGGGCACATCACTGACTTACAACACGTACACGGTACAGTGTACCGTAACCCTGACCGTAAGCCATTTTTTTTGTGAACCGTACAATCACAACTCGTAGTTACGGCTTCGACAAAGTACGGTACTGTTACGAATTTGCCACAGCACTCAGTTACACAGGTGGACACACGGTGTGATTTCCCCGTTGCAAGCAACGTTGCAGGCAACGTCGCATCGTGTGTCCGAACCTTAAGTAATAACTCAATTAGAATACTGAGTTGGGCAATTCTAATGTTTTACTCTTGATGTCTTGTAGTAAAAACTCTATCGCCTATCGTATCTGCGGTTGACCATGATTTTGGCAAGAACGGCGAGCTGTCTTACGAAATACTGCAAAGCGTTGAAACACCGAGTAAAGCTAAGTTCAGCATTAATACCAAAACTGGGGAGCTGAAGGTTGTCGAGAAGCTGGACTACGAGAAGGCTACGGAGCATATCTTGTTTATTAAAGCGATGGATAACGGCTCACCCAGATACAGCTGTAAGTCATTGACTATCCATTGTTCTTCTTGGTTTCTTTGTATATTGGATTTAGCTTTTACACAATAATATCACCAACTTCGACAACAACAACGACAAGAGCAGTAACAACAACAGCAGCAACAGTAACAATAACACAACAACAGCAACAACAACAACAACAGCACCGATAACAATAACAACAACAAGACCAGCAACCCTTAAAAAGGCCTGAACAAAAATAGTGGCTGAATTTTTTTTTTTAAAGCGGTACTCACGTATGTGCACATGTTCCTCTTTCGTGTCGTTAAATCGGTTGTTCATAAATAGTTGAATGGTTAAATGTGAACATATTTTACTGAAATTTATTCATCACTTCCTTGAGCATGCGATTCGAGGGATCACGTTAAACGTAAACCTGTTAAACCTTTTCAAGTTGTTCATACATACCGCATTTACAAAGAAAATAAACTAAGAAAGCACTATTTCACGTTTAATACTTCTTACGCGCAAATTTATTAATGAAGAAAACCAAATGCGCGGACCGCCATTAACATGATCATCCCAGCCATGTGAAGGTCTAACCATTTGCAGATATTATTATTACAAAGGCAGCAGCTGCTCCTCAGTTATTTTAAGACCCTGAGTGTTGGTCTGGCCAGGGGTTGAACCCATGACCTCCCGCCTGACAGTCCTATGGTCAACCAACTGAGTGTTTGCTCGATATTCACAGCATACTTTTCTTCTCTCTTTTTATAGCCATCGCAAGAGTAACCATAAAAGTAATAGACCAGAACGACGAATACCCGACCTTCGCTTCCTCAATATATCGTGGTAAAGTAGCGCTCGATGCTTCTGTTGGCACAAGTGTCATCCAAGTGCGTGCGTCAGACCTCGACAGCTCCTCCAATGGAGAAATTGAATACTCCTTGATTCAAGGCAACGAAGAAGAAGGCTTTCAAATTAATAACCAAGGCGTCATATCCGTGAAGAAACCTCTAACCACCGTTGCTGCAGACAAGTTTAAAATCAGAGTCCAGGCCATAGACAAAGGCGCGGCGCCTAAAAAGGGATACACGAATGTAGAAATCAACGTTTTCTTACCCGATGGTCCTCCGAAGTTTGTCGTTTCTCCGGTGATTGTTAATGTCACCGAGGGTGTTCCGGCGAATAGCCGAGTAGCTGGAGTCAAGGCTGCCACATCGGAAGCATTGACGTATACGATTATCTCTGGTAATGATGATGGAGTGTTTACGATCAATCCCTCTACAGGTGAGAATAACCAATAAGAAATACTTTGGTCCTACCCTTTGTAGGTAACGTTCGGAAAATAAATGTTCCAGAGGTGTTATAAGTTTATGAATTTGGTCTAGAATTGGTAGAATATTTTTGGAGATTGATCATGGGAAAGACTATATAGCTGCGCATGTCTCTGTACTGTGATATAAACACGCTGGGAGATGTAGGGCACGAGAAAAGTGAGCTTAGGGACCGTTCATTATTTATGGGAGGGGTGGGTGGGTGATTAAATGGGGGGCCTTGAAAGTTTTGTAAGCCTGAGAAGGGGGGTCTTGAAATAACTTTCGAGCTATCAAGGGGGGTCTTGAAAAATTAATAATAAAA
>WUAP02156431.1:0-10314 GCA_015163945.2 Stichodactyla helianthus
GCATTTTATCATATGACCCGATTTTTATCGTAAAAAAAGGTTGAAAGATCCTGCTAAACTTGATCAAAATAGCGCGCACAACCGAAGAGGGCCGGACAGCTTTTGAGCAGGGCCGGATGGGTTTTTCCGGCCCGCTCACGTCAAACTGTCCGGCCCTCATCACGTGACTTTTTCCAATGGTTCTATTAGAGCGCGCACGCCAGGCCGTACGGGTCATATGATAAAACCTTTTTAGATACTTGAATTGAACTCGACTCGGACCTGCCCTCCGCTCGATTTGAGACGAATTTCTAAACATCTTTTTTAGGTGTGGACTCCGTGTACAATAAACCGGAAGTCAAAGCCTAAAGGCTAAAGGCTTTCAACTATCTTTTGATTACTGACAAGCTTTCCAAGCACACAGTGAGTTTCTTATTGTAATAATGTCACGGTGAAAAAATAACTCATAATTCCGCTCTCAAAGCTTTAGGCTTTAGGCTTTTTTCAGCGACAACCTTATTTGAATCAGCTATACAGTCTTTTGAAAAAACGTTGTCACTAACTGGCTCTGCGACTACGCGACTAGCCTGAACGGGATCATGGGTAAAAATAACTGAAGCAATTAATTGCACGGGAAGCACGGGACATCTTTCACTGAAAATGAGTCATAAAGGCTCATTCTATTCAAATATGCTTTATTACCTTGCTTTATTCCCCTTAGATATTTATAAACTTTATTGGATTTTTATTTTTTTTATTCAAGCTGTACTCTCCGTGATTATATTCTAAAGCGCGAGCTAAAAATTTATTGCTTCAGTTATTTTTACCCATACTCCCGTTCAGGCTAGTCACGTATTCGCGGAGCCGGTTAGTGACAACGTTTTTTCAAAAGACTGTATACGTACAACATAAAGCTTTCATATCTTACCAATTACACAATAAGGCTTGAATATCAGCTCATCTACTATGGCACGTAAATCCCCAGCGAATTTTGACATACACAATTGGACACAAGGACCGACAGCTTCCTTCAGTTGAGACTCATTGAGTTCACCGAGAAAACTAGTAAGGTTTTCTTGAGAAGGATTTGAAGCTGAAATCATTAAGTAATAATAATTAATACCCAATAATATTCATAGTTACAACTACACAGAAGTGTTGCTATGTTCGAGGCAAATCGCAATCTTCAACAATTTCTCTGTGTAAGATCCTCATTAAACCTCACCATGCTCTACGAGGCTATTGCATGTCAAAGAATTAACTCTACCTTCGACATATTGAATACCTCGAATTATAAGACTCTCTTAAGGCCAACATTCTCAAGTTTAAAGGGAAAAAATGTTATTTTAACCCACAGCACACAATTATACACCTATGTATATTGCAGCATAATACGATATAAACTCAGACCCAAACTTTTAACTGACAGATATGATCTGAACTGCAAAAATGAAAAAGATTTTAGTAAAGAAAGTTTAGTTAAAGAGTCTCACACATACAACCCATCTTAAACAAAAATATGGATCTTGGTCATTTGACGATACCTTGTGTTGTCAAAAAGTCTTCTAAAGCAATCCTTGTTTCATCATCCTGATTATGCTCGATATCTTCTGCCTGAAAATGGGTGAAATTGAAAATATGCTAAAATTTGACAATTTGGGTGACGACGTGGGGTTAGAAACATGCAAGTCAATCTACCTTTAACGATGTAGAATCTTCTATCCACTTATTGACATAATTTAACAAGGATTGATGGGTCGTTTTTAAGGAGGTGCAGTCAACAGACATTTCCTCATTGCCGTAGAAACGTTTAACTGCTAGAATCAATGGTAGAGGGTTCATCATGTCCCTAAGTATATCTAGAAGAACAAGGTTGATATACTTGGCAATGGAACCTGTACGAAAGGAACAAAAAAGATTAAAAATAAATCAACAAGCCTATATTGCTTCAAAGCAATGATATTTCAGCCTGTATAGCTGTTGACAAGAACAGATCATATGCAAGGAATCGTAGTAGAATTTAGTAATTTAAAATAGAAATAAGTCTCTGCATAGCCTGTGCATCAAACAAACAGTTCATTCGGATGCAACACAGGATCTATGTGCAGTCTACCCGTGAACATGCAGTGGTGACATTCTATCACAACACCAAACTTCAACTTCCTTCCGCCTACTAAAGTATGTTATTCGATGAATATGATTCAATGTGAGGAAATGTAGTGACAGCTAATTGACAGGCACAACAAATATTATGGGTTGGAAAACCAAATACAGTAAATATAAAGTATTGATGACATTGGGTAGAAAAATGTCTGGGTGGACAAGCCAGCCATTGCATAATCCAAACCAGCCATATCTATCATGCAGTACCATGATGGCCAATAAATAACATTACTCACATAGTTGGCTGCTGGTATAAATATGCTTTGTTGCAGAACACATCTCAACATGACCCATTAATGCTCTGACAATCAACGGGCTGAAAGAAGCCCTGCAGAAATACAAAGTTTGAGGTAAACAATCTTGTAATCAACATTTAGATAATATCGGTAGTTTCTACAGCATGGTTGTACCCAAGCTGCATTAATTAGAGACAAAGATCAAATTTCTTGTTTTAAGTTATCGTGACTGCATGCTAGTAGAAAAGACAAGAGATACAACCTTAACTAAAATGCCATCACTAGCACTGCTATCACCAACTGCAACTCCACCACCTCCATCACTAATACCATGACCATCACCGTGACCATCACCACCACCACCAAAGTAAAATCAGATAGCCCACCTTGAGTCATGGTAACTCTTATGTAAATCCTCCTCCACATTCTCTAAAAGAGAAAACGTTTCTCCATCAGCCTGCCGAGCCTTGGCCTCTGACGTCATCTCCATGACAACATCAGTATAGGTGTATGGCTCCATGGCAACAGAGTGACAGACCAAATCCAGGAAGACAAGAAGGGTTTCATCATCATGATTGGAAGTAAAAGTATGCAGATGTTTAAGCCATGAGTTGATCTCATTGGAGCCTTGTGAAACAATACCTGTGTCTTGTAGAAACTAAAACCAGAAGAAACAAATTACAATAGGCCATTTCTGAGTTCTCAAAAATGATGTATGAAGGTGAGATTTCAAGCAAAATCACACTTTGTGGTGGTCTTTGAGGCCTGAAATAACTGACTTGTTCTGTTGTCACTCTTTTCTCTATGACTTGTTTGGAGTACACTTTGTAAAAACATAGTTTTAAGTAACAGAAAAAGTCAAAGAAATGTCAGTTGATTCATGCCACCAAGCATGATTTCACACAAAACCTCACTTCATGCATCATTTTTGAGAATGCCAAAATGGCTGATTACATTGGGCCTATAATTATTTTTCCAACACATGGTTTTTGAATGTGATATGATTATCATGATAGTTGTTAAGCTACCTTGGCAATAAGTGTCTTTGCTTTGGCTCTTATTTCATCACTTGATGACTGAAGATATATCTTGAGAATGCTGTACATGTATGAAGGACTGCTCGTGGATTTCTGAAACAAATGACTATCATATTACACTATTCTGTCTCCTCAAACTTGAATGGTTGAAAATGGTCAAAAGGTTATTCCATACTGTCAAGCGTGGCTGAGAGAATATTCATGACTGTCAAGAGTGGCTGGGAATTCTCCAGAGAATACTCATGACTGTCAAGAGTGGCTGGGAATTCTCCAGAGAATACTCATGACTGTCAAGAGTGCTCCAGAATGGTAGAGAGAGTATTTGAGAATATCAAAAGTTGTTGACTGCTCTCACCCACTCTCACCAGTTTTAATATTCTCTCGACCATTCTCTACCACTCTTGACAGTCACGAATACTCTCAACCATTCTCAACCAATTTTCAGTAGTCATGAATTCTCTTTTGAGCACTGTCGACCACTTCTGACAGTCTCAAGGTTGAGGGCCGCAGCAGAATTTTGCCCCCAGCTCACATTCTCTGATATTAAACTGGTTAAATATCAGCGAGCATGACCACACCATGCAGTAAGCTCCTGCAGCATGCTCTCTTGTGTGTACTAGTTGTGCAAAATGACCCAGGAGCCTACCCCTGGAGCAAAAACCCTTAGTGTGTATGGACCTTTAATCTTTTGCAGACTAAAATTTTTCATTACTAACCTGCTGGTACCACTTGAACACCCCTGGTGGTAAGTCTGAAAGAATCTCTAACGTATGGTGTTGAACAATAGGAGGGAATATCTTGTCAATCACATCATGTTGCCCTGGTAACAGTTTACCCAAGTCAAAAGTAGCAGTGGAAAAGACGGATGGCTGGACTCTTTGATAGTAGTACAAGGATTGTAGAACTCTGGCCAAAAGAAGTGTTGGGCACTCTGAGAAAGAAAGAAAATGCAAATAATTTAAAATACTTTAACAGTTGTATACCTTTAGCAATTATAATAATACCATTTTAGTCTTTCTAACCATTTCCTCTTATCTTAACCCATCTCTCACATGGATTCTCTCACATTAAATCATAACCCCATCTTATTTTTTCTTTTCTTTTCTCTTTTTTATTTCTTCTTTTCATTCTCTTTCCTGCTTTCCTCTCTCCATTCTTTCATTCATAAGACATTTACTCATTTAATATCTATTTTCCTGCTATTCTTCCATCTATTCATCCACCCATTCAGTTTTTATTCATTTATTTACTTTTATATGCAAGCATAAATAAACTTAACTAAAATCACTTTACAAAATTTGTCCAATTGATTTCAATGTGAAATTACCTGTTCTTTTGGGTGTTACTACTTCATCCTCCATAGAAACTTCTTTACCATCTTGGCTTCTAGTTTTGGACTGTTGAATACTGGCCACAAGGTTTTGCCTCAATGATATAATAGTTTTAACATCTGGTACAGCTTTGATAAGAATATCCCTAAACATCTCTGCAAAGGACAGGCCTGGAGGAAGCTGTTGTGCTTTGGTTAGTATTTCTTGTTCACAGAATTCTAATAGGTCATTAGCTCTTTTCATAATGAGGATGAGCATCGAGAGGGTTGTATTTTTTACCAGCAGACTGGAATGCTGAAAGAAAAATAGAAATGCTTCATGACAATCTACTGTAGTCTGCACATCCAGGTAGTTTTTTGTCTGTCAGATGACAGACATTTCCTGAATCCACTTAGATGATCACAAAACAATGGTTTCAAGTCAATTAAGGTTGGCCTTGATAAATAAAAGAATCAAGTTTAGTCTCAACAGCTTGGAACCTTTGTTTCCTGATCATCAAATTGAATTCAGGAAAGGTGTATTTCTCCATCCCTTAGATAAATGAGTCTGTTAAACCTGATTGATTATGGGAAAGAGATGGATGGATGGGATGGATGGAAAGATGAATAAATGGATGGATGAACAAATGATTTAGTTGATGGATTGATGGACAGGTGCGGGAGGTGGCGGGGTGCAGGAGGAAAGGAAGTACAGTGAAGAGGGAAGCAAATAGCTTCAGGGATGAAATACAAATCCATTACCTGTATTCCTTGGTTTATGTTAGCTCTTGTTAGCACAGGAGGCAAAACTGCATTCAAAACTAACTGCACAGACTTCTTGGTCATACTAATGCTTGATTTCTCAACCATAACAGATGGTAACGGAAGACCAGAATATAACTAATAAAAAGAACAAACAGGTATTTAAACTTATCATGTGTACATTGCACTTGGCTTTAAAAATATATGCTCTTCATTTTTTATTTTAAAAAAACTGCAAACAAAAACTTGTATTCTACTCAATGTTCTTAGGCTGACTGCTCATTTGGCAAAAGTATAGGACTTTTTGCTTAAAACAACTACTAGTTAATTAAATTTGGTTCTAGGTTCTGATTGGTTCCTAAGCATGTCTATGATTGAAAATATAGACAATGCTGATCCCATGATTTCTAATAAGCATGACAACTCACCTTTATAATGAAATTAATGTTAGTAAGCCATGGCAAAGAAAGTCTGGGCTCATAGGTAATTGATTGGTTTGAAAGGTAGGGTTGTATCAAGTCTGGACAGCAGGTTAAGATCTGAATAATGAGCTGTCGTAAGTGAAGGTCCTGGTCATGTTTGGGAAGAGATTGAAGAAACCGAAGGAGGACTGGATTGTTTGATCTATGGATTAAAGAAAGTTGAGTTCATCAGTACTTACATCGAAGTTAAAGCAATATGGACCAAGTGCAGTGAGGTCTCGCTGCCTTGAGTGAGAGCCAAATGTCTTCATGTCTGGCCTGACCTAACTCAGTCAATATAGCATTTTATCATATGACCCTTTTCTGACCTTTTCATGTCTCATCTTATGTGTGAACAATTTGGCTCAAGTCAAGAACACGCGAGTGGGTCTGGGTCCAGATATGGGTTTTTTCCGACCACCTCAAATAATCTAATATCTGTCCAATCGCATGATATTTGCCAATGGTTTTCAGGAGTATTCATCATAGTCCGTACGGGTCATATGATGATTAATCATAATTGTGAACCAGGAACAAAATTAGTAATCAGAGAATATCATTTACCTTCCTGAAAACATCCCTAACTTGTTTGCAAAGCAGATTCCAAACTTAAATGTACAGCAAATATCTTGTAACATCTTGTGAATTCTCTCTTTTATAGTTGGTCTTCCTGTTTTTTCTTCTCCTCCTCCATCATTATTTTCTTCTTTATCATAATTATACAATGAAGCCAGTTTTGTAAGAACATACGAACTAAAGAACTGGACTTTTGTTTTCTTTGGGACAGCATTATTTTGAACAACCTAAATATGAATATATGAATACAAAATGATATATCGTTATACTTTTATTTTTTAGTGTTTTATTGTCTTCCAAATTTCATCACCTGTTAATTCCTTCAGTTACCTTTTGGTGCAATACTGTTAAAACCAGGTGAATGACATCAGGAGAATCAGAGGAAAAGAACTTGAATATAGATGTCACAAAACCTGTGTATTATTATTAGATAATTATCAAAAAGTATTAAATATTTGTACTTTTATCAGCCATGATTATGGGGAAAAATTGGAGAATTATACTTTATGCTGTGTAGCAGTAAGAAATATTTTACTTTCTATTTTAATATACAGTTTAATAAAAACTAACCTTTGATGTCAAGGACATGCCTTATGGTAGCATCATCACCGTACATCAAAAATGACATGACAAAATGAATAAAACATGTCCTGATATCCTCACTGACCTGTACCATGAAACAACAAACAAAATAAAGAAATACCTTATGCATGAATAGATGGATGGATGGATGGATGGGTGGATTGGTTGGTGGATTGGTGGATGGATGGGTTGGTGGATAGGTGGATGGATGGATGGATAAAAGGATAAATGGCTGGATAGTGTTGGTGCTTGACAACTAAATGAGTGGCTTAGTATTTAAAAGGATGAGTGGACAGACTGACAGACAAATACAGTAGATCAAGAAACTGGAGATAACTTCCTTTAGTAGCCTTTCTCCATTTATAAAATGATTTGTGACCTACCTTTGAATCTCTTTTATTAACAATACTTCCAAGTGCTTTGAGAGTAAAATCAAAAACTGCAACTATTTCCCTAGCTGCAGACGCCCCTTGGGTAACCATAGCAACCAGAAGTCTTAAAGCCCCCTTAATCATATTAACATGACAAGTAGGATTTAAACAGGAGTAAATGAGCTTCAGATGGTTGTGAAGTAAGCGTCTGACATGGTACATTCCAGTCTTTCCAAAGGAACATGCATCCTCTGCCATATACAATAGGAGATTCTCTAGTATCTCAAGGGCTATTTGAAGCTGGAAAAAGAATAAAATAAAAGCCATGAAAGGGTCATCTTTATGGGTATGCATTGAGAAGTTTTGATATGATGTTGAGGATAGGTTATCAAGACAGAATGACCCTCTTTCTTTATCCTGCTACTCCATACACTCATAGTTCATTATAACAAGTATTTTAAAAACATTTTTTGCACACCTCAAGAGGAGTCTGTTGTTGTCTTCCTCTTTCCAGGACTTTGTAAACTTCTGGACATTCAGAGTTTTCCCTGGTGAATTCTTGAAATACTGCAAAACTCTTTGATTCCTTGCTCTTTAATGCATCTCTCAGTTTGTTAAGACCTGTGCAGAATATCTTATAAAGTTAGAGTTTTGTTTATCTGGCAAAAGATATCAGGGTTAAAACTATGTCTGTCATTGGTCATAATGATGGGCTAAATTAAATCTCTCACTCCTAATATTTCTTTTGAGCTAATAACTCAAGGGTTATCAGTCAACCTAACAGTTAAGGCCAACACTTGGCTGGACGTGTTCCCATTTCAGCTAGACAAATAATCCAATGACCAGCCATTATTCTTAGCTCTGGATACTCTTGTGCAATACAATATGGCACTCTGTGTCATAAGGTAAAAATTTTAACTGGAATACAACTTCTATACAACTTTCATGAGAGCTATTCACAGTAAAACTCAATAAGCCAAATCCGCTTAGGTGAAGTGCTTTCCCATTTCAGACCAACGGAATAATATTCTTTGTTTGAGGCTCATCCATATTAATGTCTCTTCTCAAGTGTAACTGTGAAACAAAGAAACAATACCCAAGTGAATGACACGTGGTCTGAAATGAGAAAACAAATACGCCCAAGTGAATTTCATCCATTATTGTCAGTAAGCTTAAAAAACAAGAAAATGGTTCTCCTTTTTTAATGTGGAATGTTCCTGCTGATACACACAATTTGCAGGTTAAAGTTGCATTTTCTTCCCTGTAGGTCTTTCAACAATGCAATATTGTAAAATATAAAGGTTGTCAAAGAGTTTTTACAGACCAGTTTCAAATGTTTACAGTTCTATTCTGTTACTTACAAGCATACGTGCACATACTTGAAGGCAACATTACTGCAAAACGCATTATTTCATGGTTTTGCTTTAATGCACTTCACAACAGAAGAAAACCGAATATAGTTTACTGTCTCTGTCTACTTGTTTCCTCACTCTGAAGATGACTTCCACTCAGGTCGTCAAAACATCAGATGTCAACAACAGTCTTTCTTAAGACTATACTATACACTCAAATGATCACACAACACCAACATAGTTTAAAGAGTTAAAAGAGCTATGGAAATATTTGATAACAACTTTTATCAAATATACTTGTGTTTTTATGGTACAAAAGTTTGTTTACAAAATGATGAAAACATTGAGTGACGTAGCACAGAAACTCATCTATTAAGCACTCCTTGACAAACTTATTTTGCAACACATACAAACACAGACAGCGCACCAAAAACTCTAGAAAGATGATTTATGATCCTGAATTGAGCATCAAAATTATTTATCAAATACTTTTGAAAAATATACTTGTCTTTGCATTTGTTAAACTGTCTGTCAGAAATACTACACAGTGATATACTTTTATAATACTCTTAATAAGTCCGTTCTAACGCACCTGATAAAAGAGTTGCTTTATTTCTTAACAACGTCTTCACTTGAACAACAAATTCTCGTACTTCAGTGTTCGAAACTTCTGAAGGAGTTTTCTCGGATTTTCTGGCTTTGACAACCTTATCTGGGGCATCTTGCTTTTCCTTCTTTCTCTTGGACATATCTTATATCCTTCTGGTTAATATTTCTTGCCTGAGATTTGTTAAAATTTGTATTTTTAACTAAAAAATATTTTTTATCAGCTGTTTAGACACGTGCGTCCGCCATCTTCCTTACCTAGTCTCGCTCGGACAAAGAAAAAAGACAGGAAGCCCAGGCAATTAATATTTTCTTCTCCCCCAAAAATCCATGAAGTTGAAATAAGCCTATTTTAATAGACAATTTCTATCATGTGGATTTTGAGTTATGATTTGTTGAATGTAAAACTTTGCACACATTTTGTTCACGGGAAGACCGCGCATAGATAGCCAGCGTTGCATCTGAAAAACTGTTTGTTTAACAAGCAGGCTACGCTCAGCGTTGGAATATTATGGTACGCAGCTTTGGCTAAGGGGTTTGACTTATTATTTTAGAATAAGGGGGGAGGGGAGGGGATGAAGTGGTGTCTATCAAGGAACATTACAAAGAAATTTATTTAGATGTTATCTTGACTGAGACCCTTTTTGGATTAACAAAAAAGTAAAAAGAGGCACCAAAAAAAAAGAAAAAAAAAAAAAAAAAAGAAAAGAAAAGAAAAGAAAAGAAAAAGAAAAAAGAAAGAAAGAAAAATGCGACCCTTTCGGGATTCGAACTCGGGTCTGCCACGATAATTTATTCAAAATACTTGTGAACACACTAACCATACCCCCGAGACATTCCCTTGAAAGCTGAGGCGCAGTATGGATTTCCGAGCTTGACC
>WUAP02156442.1:0-10309 GCA_015163945.2 Stichodactyla helianthus
ATTGAAAAATGGTATTCCAAGAACATAAGGATTGATTTGATTTAGGTCTGTTTTTATGCCTTAGGTGCACTTTAAGTGTAAAACTTTATGATAAGGGCAATCAGTGAACATTAATCCAAGGGTTCAGGCTGATACATACGGTTCTGCATTTGGTACATCATCATAGGAGGCTGACCTCTTGGAATGTAACCTAAGAATAATAAAACAAATAAGAAACTTAAAAACTTAGGAGGAAAAATCAACTAAAAGGAGTTTTAATTGTGACTCTAAAAAGAAGTGACTGCTGGATCTAAAAGGAAAATTTTTTGCTTCTTGTTTGTTTGTTTGTTTGTTTGTTGTTGTTGTTGTTTTTGTTTTTTGTAGCAGGACTCACTGTACAGAGTTCTGTTTGTTGCAAGTGCAGAAGGAATTAAAGAAGTATGTCACAGCAATTTAAATGCTCCATAGTTTTGAAATACTGTACTAAACATTTAATGTACTGAATGGCTGGAGACTTAACCACCCCAAAGCAATCTCTAGTAGATATTCATGGTATAGCCAGCCAATCACTGCAGCTCTGGTTTTCCCAGTGGAATAGACCCATTTCACTAATTCCCAAACTGGAGGACAATAACCATTTTCCCTCCAGAGAATTGAAGACTATTATCGTGTAAAAATATTTCATTGTTTTGTCTTCCAGTTTGGGAATTAGTGAAATGGGTCTATATCTCTTGTCCCACAAACACCATGATAAACTGGCTGTTTCCTAAAGGTTTCTTGCATTACTTCAATTTGATTCTGACCTCATGTTTTCATAGAATGTTAAAAATCCCAACAAAATGTACAAATCTGTTTGCAATCAGAATCTCAGGTGCAAGTTTTCTAGCAGACTTGGTTTGCATTGTGGGACATATGTAGCAAGTAACTATGGATTTTTGGAACTATGAATTGACTACTTTCCATACATTAGCTCACTGGTCAAACACAAAGCATTGAACTGAGGATGTGAGGTACAAATTTGAATAATCCTTTGAAACTACCTTGCAGTCTTGACTGAATGCTTTGTGTTTGACCAGTGAACTGATGCACTGAAAGTGGTGAATCTATGCAGTGAACAAACCTTGATATCCCATAGGTCTTTGCCCACCCATGTACAGACCTTGATTGAAGGGCACACCAGGTCCACTATACATTGGGGGTCTTTCTGGCCCAGATGGCCTAAGGCCTTGTGGGCGCATGGGTCCAACAGGATGGTTTAGTGGTCCTGCACGTCCTATGGCAGGAATACTTTGATTGTTTGATGAGCTGATAGGAAGTCCGGCACTGTTCATTGCTGGCCTCACATGTGGTGGTAGAGGTCTACCTTGTTTAGGCTTTAGGTGAAGAAAAGAACAATTGCTGTTTGTACAACCCATTGGTTGTGACTCCCAGAAGCATGGTATGGTATTTCGCTCATTCTGTTAACCAATCATAGTTGCATAGTTAATATTGATGAGTCAAAATTACTTAACTCAAAGATGATTATTTAAATCCAATTATAAATATTTTAAAATAAATTTTATTATATGGCAAGGTAATTTTACACGCTCTTATTCTCTAATTTGCAGTCCATGACTTATGGTACGGACCACCAACCTTATTTTTGTGTTCTCCTTGCCAATAATAAACATCTTATTAACTTCACTTCCTTGGTACCTACATAAGTTATGGAACCTTGTTTTTCCCTACTTTTTTAAGGCCCACTCTCTAAGCGCATGATCCATAAAGCAGTGGAAAAACCTCAGTCCATAACTTATGGTATGGCCCTCAAGCTCAGTTAACCTAATAAGAGGCATTTTTAGACCCTTTTTAAAGGGTGTGGTTTCAATTTACAAAACTCTGGTGCTTAGTAAATCAAGGAAATATTTTGTTCTCAGATGAAGATTAGATCAAGCGACAATAAATTTGCACAGTATCAAAATACAAAGAGAATGCCTTGAGCAACTCTTCCAACTGTTTACATAAAAAACTTTTCCCTAAGCATTCACTGTTCTTTAACTCACCTCTATGACCATATGTCTGAATGTACAAGGTTTCTTAAAACACCTGCCCTTCTCCCAAAGTATGCATGTTTTCTCACACCCACGAGCTGCAGGTTGATGCCTAAATGGGCACAAATCTCCCTGTAATGAAGTAGTACAGAACCAATGAGCAAAGTCACACCGGAGTCTGTTACAAGCAATTTCTAGAGCAGATTTTGTATGACTGTGAAAAGCTAGCTACACAGATTGTGATTATTTGAACACATAAAATTATCATCAAATCTCTGAAAGCTACAAATTCCAAAAATTGTCTCAGGGACAACTTCAATGATAACCATTATACTGTACATGTACAAGTTTGCACCAATGTAATCATTATTTTCATTTCAACTTCACAGAGTATTCCAGTGTGTGAGGGTTGTCAACTGTCAACTGTCTGTCTTAAGAGTGGAGCCTGACTCACAGACTTTGTCCATTTACTGCATGCCTGGGACCCTGAAAAATGTCTGGCCTGTGCTGTAGTTCAAAATTAGTTGCCATTTCTTTCATCTAATAATGTATTTATGTATTTCAATACTGTATTAGCATGTTACAGTAATCATTACTGGTGACTGGCTCTTGTCATACCTTGGCACAAGTAGAGTAATAGTAGAAATAGCAATCATCTCCAGTCTCTGACATGGCTGTCAAAAATGATGCTGGATCTGCAACCAAGAAATCAAGAGAATTTAACCTAAACAAACTTTTTTCCTCCCTTAATACCCCTTAACTTCACATTGAAATGTGTAGGTTTAGCTTATTAAATCCCTTACTGCTTGATAGTAGAGCATGTATGTCATTCTAGTAAAAAGTGGGGGGGCTTCAGCCCCCCGTCTGTGCTGCCCCTGATGTCTGATGTGAATTATTGATAGGTCATTTATTAGAGGGGAGTCAGTGCAAACATTAAGATGGTCAGCATTTTTAGGGGACACCGAAATTCATGCTAGCAAAACTCAAAATGCACCAGCCCCCACCCCCAAATAAATGACCACTTTGCATACATTAAGTGATCATACATTTCCAATTTACAAGGTAACCTATAAAGGGCCATACTGGAATGGCTTTTGTTCCACAACAAGTTCATCCCGGTAGTCATATATTTTTTTGTGTTTGTTTACATGATACCAGAGAACAAAATTCCATTTCAGAACAAGTCATCCTGGAATGAGTCCACTTGAGTTTTCGTTCCAGAACGAAATGCTCATTTGGGAACAACATTCTATACAAGTATAATGTAAATTCACCAAAAAACACTCATTCTGGAATGAAACTGCTCCCTGGGGAGACTGTTGCATGCATATCAGACAGTGTTCAATAATGCCATGGGATCAGAGCTGAACTCATTCTGCTGATTTTTATCGTGTAAATGTGGTATAAAATTCATTCTCGTTCTGGAACGAAACTCATTCCAGTATCATGTAAATGGCCCCTAAGCTGTTCCCCTTTTCATATGCCTCCAGTTTATGTTTAAGGTAGATGACAGTCTTATTATAGCATTACTTCTGCATGAACACATGGTAGAATCCCATAGCTCATTTGAAACTCGTACACTGATCAGCTATCAAGAAGCTGGGATTTAACAAGGAATTCCACACTGAAAAGCTAAATTCAACATTTTTCAGGTAGCCACATGCTAATTGAGCTCGAAAACAACCAAAAACCCTGGAGGGACTCCCATATATAGAAGGGTGGGGATGCTTGCAGGAATTTTTGAAAATGACCCCTAAAAGGTACCCGAGTCTTGTCCAGGTGTACATGGCAACTAATTCTTACCCCTAAAAGGTACCAACTCAAAAACAAATCTAAACTGTGCTAAGTGACAAATGTCAGATGATAAAGCAAAAATAATATATCCTGAATTAAAGCTGTCATTCTGGCTGTTATTATTTTATCTTGGTTATCTTATTTCCTGAAAAACACCCCTAAAAGGTACCAACTTAATCTTAAGTGGTCCTTTTAGATTTATAGCACCATAAGAGGTACCAAACCCCCGATTTTGAACCCTTAAAGGTACTGTGAGCATTCCTGCCCCTTTCACATCAGAATCTCCCCTTCCCCCCCCCTACCCCGGCCCAAAAATAAAGTCTCAGTCTTTCTCCTCTATGGGATTTAAGGAACATTTCCAAACTCCACTCCAAAACACAATGTTGCCCTTGTGACTTTGTGATCGACTCATGTGATAACGTTTTTCACATGAAATTCAATGTGGAATACACCTCCTCAGTTTGGGCCTAATGTTTTCCCATTTCAGACCAAACATCCTCTTGGAAGTATGATTCTTTGTTTGAGGTTCAGCAATATTAATGTATCTTCTAAAGCATTTCTGAGAAAAAAGTAACAAAACCCAAGGGATTGACACAAGGTCTAAAATGGGAAAACATTACACCTAAACCGAGGAAGTCTATTCCCTCAACATCCAATGAATTTTCCTATAGTATTAATTATTTTTAAGTGTTTACCTTGCTTGGTACCTGTTCCTGAAGGAAAACCAAAGAATGAATCCAACAGAAACAATCAAAATGATGATCCAGACATCCAAATTAGGTATTTTAACAAGCCTTTGGAGATTTTCAGTTTACACAATGTATTAGTTCCAAAGCAAAAACACTTTCAGTAACCCTTAAAGGTATAGTCTATTTGGCATAGTCCAATATCTGCTTTAACAGAATGCTTTTTGGAGTACAGTAGTAGAGTATGTAGTAGTAGTAAAATTAGGTTTCCACACTTGTCTTAGTCTTGAAGCTTGATCTGAATTTCTCTTCCTGCCTGACACAAGATATGGTTGGAATAATAGTGGTCCTTTGTAGAGGGAAGTACATGTATGCAGTCCAAAGATCAGCAGTACCACACATGATGAAGTACTTGTAGAGGCTTTGGTGTGCAATGCTACACTCAATATTGTCCATTTGTAATATAAATACATCAACACACACACACACACTCAAAGATGATCCTCTTACCCGCACAGATAAATATGTACATCACAAAAGATTCTCATTTGTTCAGTGTAGAAAATATCCATACCTACCCAGCAGTAAGGACTTGTCATAAATTAGCAGGGTGATGGAGTGGAGATTTAAAATTTAGAGCTTTAAGTGACATGACCCTTCTCAGAAATGGGAATAAAATATGACCCTCTACATGGTTTTGGACTAAATTTTTGCGCCCCCTTCAAGCATTTAGTACTTAATCTGATTATGGCTCGGCATAATTTTAAGTGACCCTCCCTCTTTCTTTTCTCTTTTTTAGATGACCCATCCTTTTGGAAAGCTCAAAAAATGATGAACCCCCCTTTTCTCTGCCCCCTCCCCCCTCCCCCCCTGCTAATTTAAAAAATATATCTAAAACTTGCAGGAAGGTGATTGAAACAGTAAACAAGTACATTAGGGATATTCATGATTTACATACATTGAACATACATGCACATTGTTTAGCTTTATTGATTTAAATGCGCAACCATTATAAGCAACAGATATCTCTGTATCAGTAGCCAACAGAGCCCTGGTTAGCACACCAAAATCAATAAGTGACATTAATGATAAAATTGCTATAGTACATGTACTTTATGTATTTTTCAGGCAGTAGTGGGGTATCACATCAATTTTCTCTGTAGGAAGGTATGGATGTTTTCTGAAACTATCATATCAAGAAAATATAAAGAAATTGCTCAAATTACACTAATGCAATACTTACAGCTGTACATACAATAATGATTTACATAAGAAGTGTCATAGAAAGTTATAAAAGCATAAAAATTTCTATCAATAAGTTCTTTTAACTCGTAAATCAATCTCATTTTAGACAATTTGACATCTATGCTTTTTCAAAAGCCATTGATAGCCATATGTGGGGTAAGATGTGTATTAATCCCTCCTTGTTAATAATGATATTTCTAAGCCTTTCAAGATGAAAAATTGTGATTTGATTCTAAAAAAGTTTTAAATTCCAGAATAATGATACTATACAATGTATATCAAACTGGTTAAGACTCCATGATGATGACTCAATACATGGTCCAATAGGTTTCATATAAATTGCAAACTGAACACCAAAATGTGGAGAGAACTAAAAAAGAAAATATTCTTTTGTGTGTTAAAATATGATCATGGCAAATCTTATTCTTGTGCTTTCACAGAGAAAATAAGCAAAAAGCATGAATTAAAAGGTTCTTATCAGAAAAAGAGACCCGATTCTGTGATTAAGTGTGATTAACAATTGACAAAAAGAACAAGTGAAGTAATTGTGATTAACAATGTCAATAGCAAAACTGTTTTCAAATATGGGTCCTTCATATACATTCTTTGCCCTCTGCCATTCATTTAGGAATGACTAAAGACAATTGTGATATATATATGAAGTGAGTACCAATATGTTTTTAGCTTCAGCCCCTCAAAGCTTAAAATTTTTGCAGCAAGAATATGCATTTATATCTAAATAGCTGCAACCCTCTCACTGACATGTTTAATTAGTTTATAAATAAATGATTATCTGAATTATCCTATATCATTCTAAAATTTAAAAATGCAATCGGAAAGATACTGCCAAAATATTGAGTATCTTGTCATCAATTATTAATGGTTGTAACACCCTGTACTGCAACATCAATATATCCCAGTTTAGGGAAAAACTAAATATTGTGTACACAAGATTAATAAGCCCAAAACATGGCCCAGAAATAATTAGATAATTAGACTTAAGATAATTAGAATTTATAAGAATTCCCAGCGTTATAGAGTAATGAAAGATGCTCAGATGCTCATATTAGTGTATGAATCAATACTTCTTTTCACCAAGCATGAGGACCCGATTTTCCCACCATAAGTTATGGACCAAGTTTTTCCCACTGACTCATGGCCCAAATGCATAGTGCACAGGCAATAAATAAGGGGAAAAAACAAGGTGCCATAACTTACATTCAGACTGAACATGTGAGGTTGATAAGATATTTATTATATGGCAAGGAAAATGCAAAAACAAGGTTGATGGTCTGTGCTGTAAGTTATGTACTGCAAATTAGCCAGTGAGATTGTGTGAAACTAACCCTGCCAAATAATAATTCTAATATAACATAAATTTAGCGTAACACTTATGGCATTTCGAACTGTGCAAGGATGTACATGTACACAACAACAAACAGTGTATAAGAGGAAATATGGAAGAGGACACAGGATATATGTAAAATGGACATTGCTACAGAACTCTCTAATTCATGTAGTCACCAAAATCGTATTACAAAACAGCCAAGCGGATGAAAAATCTGATCAGACACTTCAAAACTGAGTAAGAATATCATTTTTTGTCTTGGATTCTCCAAAACTTATTTTTACGACTCCTTTTCCCTCTTGTGGCAATCATTCTCGATCTCACAGGTTTTCAATATAAAGCTTAAATCTCCGAGTGAAATTCAACGAGGAAAATCCTTTTTTTTTCCCAGACTAGGCCTTTCATTTTAACTCTTACTCGAGAGTAAGAGAAAGTGGACTTAAGTTGTACGGGGGGAAATAAGAGGAAAGCGAGTAAAGAAAATCAGAATTGAGAATAAAGAAACGCTGCCTGGATAAACAACTACAAATAACAGGAATCATAAATAATTGGTTTGAGGCCATCTTTGAGATAACTTGTGAGCGCCAAGTTATTAACTGAAAATTAGTGATGAAGATTTTTTAGATACGAAAATTCAAGAACAAGATAAAACAAGACAGAGGGAATTAAGTTATTAGGTCACAACAACAAAAATTAATCGAAGAAGAACTTTGTGAGGATTTACCGAACGACTGAACCAAATGGAGACCTAAAAAACAGCTTCTTGTCCCTCTGTTGACTCCAAAAGGTACCTTGTCTTTCTTTTCCTTTAAATGGAGACCATGGTGGTTCTTTTCTTGGTAAAACTGTGATTTTTCACCCTTCTTGGTAAAATCTTATTCAAAATGGCCGACGGAGACGCTCGACATGTGGCCACCCAATGCGCATGCGCAAACGACTGACCACAGGATTCCAAGTCGCAATAAAATACACAAATAAAAAGAGTAGATATATCTTTAAAAAATTAGATCAAAAATTCTCACCACAGTCGCAGAGAACATTAATTTTATATCACTTTTCTCCAGAAAATCGAGAATTTATGATTCCCCATACATTTACTGTAACTAACAGAACTTGGGCTACCTGTGCTCTAGCCTCTAATCGCTCCCTCCCCTCCACCTACTAATTTACGGGAACCCAGACTTCACAGTAAAGAGTTGGACAAGAGTGGACAAGAGGGATCTTGGGTAACCGATACTTACCGTATCGGGTTAGCGATTCATGTTACGCGTACGCCAATATGGTTGGTTTTCCCTTTCCCTACATACCCATTAAACCCCTGTTTGAACTATAGGGGCTATATGGAACTATATATTGGGCAACATAGAGCTACATTACTCTATACAGTCCTATACTGCTCTATTCAATGCTATACCACGCTATACAGTCCTATACTGTCCTATAATAGTCTATATGGCACTAATTTACTCTATACAGCACTATACTGCTCTATACAACGCTATAAAGCACTATATTCCCCTATACTGCTCTATATGGCACTAATTTACTACATACAGCCCTATACTATGCTATAAAGCATTATACTGCCCTATAATAGTCTGTATGGCACTAATTTACTCTATACAGCCCTATACAGCCCTATACTACGCTATGCAGCATTATACTGCCCTATACTGCCCTATACTGGTCTATATGGCACTAATTTACTACATACAGCCCTATACTGCGCTATACAGCGCTAAACAGCTGTAGCAATGTGAACAATGATATTAAATTACAACCACATGCAGTCAAAGTAACATAACCCTTCTATGATTATGAAATACCTTACTATATTAAATTACATGTAGTGATATATAAATCGATGATTGTGAAATAAAAGGATCAGAATTGTGTCACAACAGAAAACTGTGCTATTACTTTGGTCAAACGCTACACAGCATTATACCGCCCTATACTGGTCTATATGGCACTAATTTACTCTATACAGCCCTATACTGCGCTATACAGCATTATACTACCCTATACTGGTCTATATCACACTAATTTACTCTATACAGCCCTATACTGCGCTATACAGCATTATACTGCCCTATACTGGTCTATACCGGTCTATACTGGTTTATACTGGTCTATACTGGTTTATACTGGTCTATATAGTACTAAATTACTCTATACAACCCTGTACTGCTCTATTCAACACTATACAGCATTATACTGCCCTATACTGCGCTATATGACACTAAATCACTCTATACAGCCCTGTACGGATCTATACAGCGCTAAACAGCATTATACTGCCCTATACTGGTCTATATGGAAATAAATCACTCTATACAGCCCTATACTGCTCTATAACAAGTAAATGTAGAACTTTATGGATGACAATTGCATTGTAACGCACTTGAGCCTAATGGACTTAATAAACGCGATGCAACTTACTAACCCTTAACATTTTTTGTTCAGTTTTTACGAGGTCTTACTCAGATAACTGTCATTTATTTCCATCGTATCTTTTATCTCTAATTTCCGTTTATTTGTAATCTCGGCAATTTGTAATTTCCGTTCTACATTATATATAAACCGAACCATGCAATGTAATCACATACCACACCTGATTAAGCCTAGCATGGGTAGCCGAAATATAGTGTATATAAAACTTATAGCTTAAAAAAAAAAAAAATCTACGTTGTATTGGCTATTCTTTTCAATTATTCTATAACAAGCTATACCAAGCTATACACCCTTATTACGTCCAAAAACGTATACCTCGATAAATAAAACATAATTTGTCGTTTGGTTTTGCTAATAATATTATACTAATGACTATGTTTTAAGTTATAAGTATAATCATCACTAGTATGATAACCGGAGAATTTTTTTTTTTTTTTTTTTTTTTTTTTAATCAATCGTTATTAAGGAGTATCACATGATATACATTCCCCCTTTTATTTCCTGTAATCCTGTTAATGTTAAAGGTACAAAAGGCGGTCATTTATGCGCTTGACGGGATGAGAGCATCACATGAAGGTTCTTAGGATTTTAGACAGTTTTCGTTCCAGCTGTTTTCCTTTTTTGATTTCGCAGAGCAGCAGTTATAAATATATTTTGCTGCTCCTGATTGTAGGTTAGCGGGAGGATCTATAAATCTAATTATAAAACTCATTAATATTCATTAGGCCAAACACAATAGAAATCAGAACCGTGAAGGGCATCTGTAAATTGGA
>WUAP02156453.1:243-25536 GCA_015163945.2 Stichodactyla helianthus
ACAGTAGCAGTAGCACAGTAGCAGTAGCACAGTAGCAGTAGCACAGTAGCAGTAGCACAGTAGCAGTAGCACAGTAGCAGTAGCACAGTAGTAGTAGTAGTAGTAGTAGCAGCTAATAGCGTTACATGACATGATAGTAGTGCTATAGGTGGCAAAAGATGTAAGAAGTCATGTTGCAATCTTGTCATTTCAGGTACGACTCATTTTCCTGGTACAATCGTCAAAGTAGCGGAAGACAAAATCCTTACACCTCCCACCACACCCACAAAGAATGTAGAAAACCCCTTCAACCGACAGTTACTCAACCCAACCTTTACATCGAGCAAGACATCTGTATGTAGAAACCTGACTGCTATGAACAAAACAACATCAACGCTTCCGCAAGACAAAATGTTTGAGCTTGCAGTTCAAGACGAAACAACGCACAATCAAAATGGGAAAATAGTATTTGATGCTCAGCCAATGAAAGCCGTTGAAGCACAAAGATCAATGAATCAGAGCGCAGGTGTTCTTGCGCAGACATTATCTGTACCATCAACTCAAGCGCTGAAAAGTGACTCTAAGATGACTTCTTTGAAGCAGTTAACTAGCGAGAACACAGCTGCTTTAGACGCCTTAGATCGCGCGCCCTCGCTTTCCCAGGTAAAGAAGCTGACCAGTGTTGGCAGAACAAGTCCAGATGTTGCACAACACCAGGCGACAGCTTCTAAAGCTGCTGCGTTTCAGTGTGGACAGTGTAAGAAAGTATTCATTCAGCGCTCACTCTTACAAACTCACGTCTGCTCAAGTGTGCTCCTGAAGCCATATCAGTGTGGTCACTGTAATGAAAGGTTTTCCAGTCCTGGGACGATGCGCTTGCATGCTGCGGCTCACCAAGGAAAGAAACCGTTCAAGTGCGGCTATTGTATGCGTTCCTTCTCTGGCGCCACTACGCTTAATAACCACATTCGAACGCATACCGGAGAAAAGCCATTCGACTGCATAAGGTGCGGGAAAACTTTCACGAAGGGGTTGCAGTTAAGCAGACATCTTAAAATGCCCGGGGATTGTTTTCCTCGTAAATGAGCGTAATGAAGGTTTTTTAAAAGAATATAAGAGGATTTTCTTACCAGTTATTCGCCGTTTTTGTCAAGTGAAATCACAGACAAAAAATGAGGGCCTTGGAAAGGGACAACACTTGTCAGTCTAAAAAATAAAATCGGCGTAGCGATAGGGAAGAGCAGCGGGAAGAGGAGGTAAGGGGTTCTCCCTCCCCTCTTCCTAAAATTAATGTTTTCACACTTTTTGGATTGGAGAGGTTTTTCTATTACGTTGCCATGGAGAAAAGGAAACGACGTTTGAAACGATTTAGGCAATCAATTGTGTTTTTACATGAATTCTTATGATTTAATGATAAAAATAAACCTAACACAAGCTAGGGAGGCAACGTTTCCATTGAGAATGTCAAGCCACCGTAGACCTGAAGAAGTCTGGAGAGCTTTGCTATACCTCTGTAAATATGAACGGATCTATTCTACTAATATAATTTGTAAATATGTAAACTTGTTTGCTAAAATAATTGATTAAAAAAAAGTATTTGTCTTCACAAATTACCAAGTGTAACAGCGCCCTTAGCCAGAAGGTGCAACAGCAAAGGCGCGCACATAAAAATAAAAATAAACGCTAACAGAGTTTCGGAGTTGCTCTGGCCGCATGCTCGTCATCCAAAACTGAGCTCACTGTGAAGCTCATTGTTTTGGACTTGGATTTAGCTTGAAGTACGTGAGCTTAGTGCATATTTAAGTAAACAAGTGCTTGACAAGATCATGAAATCCAATGCTCGCTTTTTCATCCCTCTAGCATATGTACACAGAGCAGTAGCGTGATAGTTTTGACGCCTACATGTCATCTTTTGATTCTAAAATCATGTCTAAATTGGTATGTTATGTTGTATGATGTTTTGTCATCTTTAGATTTTCAATTGTTTGTTTGCACGCTAGCTTATCGCTGCCATGTTGGTGCTATTTAACAAAAGATTTCTTCATCACGTACACCACAAACAGCTTGTCGAAAAAGATTTCGCATTAGGGGGCTTTCATTTATTAGCATATGGGGGGGGGGGGGGGGGGTCGGCAAACTCACATGGAAGACTTTACAGACATAACCAAAACCCCTCTCCATTGTAGAGGCAACAATTACATAACCCCCCTTCATCATCCTACAATAGTTCTCAAACCCCCCCTCTCTCTCTTCCTCATACATACTAAAAAATATTGAGCTTTCAAACAACCCCCCCTCAAAAAGCTTCTCAATATGTGATCGCCCCCCTAACCACTTTCTCAAAATAACCTAACCCCCCCATGTGATAATAAATGAAAGCCCTCTTAGGTCCTTTTGTCTGTACCATCAACATGGCCGTCATGCCTTTGTCTTATGATCCTCTTGGGAATGGTTGCAAACAAGCAATTGAATGGGCCGAAGGGAAGGAAACATATCTGCAAAGAAAAACACACTAAAAACACGTGAAAATAACAGTGATTTATTTAGTGCTTCAAACTAGAGAATTCCATCAACTTTTCTGAGGTTTTCTGGGGAGACTTATGTAAATTGAGACATACCATGTTTAAATAGTTCCTGACGCCCTAGTTTAAAAGTAATGCACACACAGATTTTGCTGAATCCTCTCGACACTCCTCTTATTTAATTGTTTACCTGAATTTACCCTTTTTAATACCGTTCCTCCCTCTTTAAATACTAAATCCTCTTAAGTTCTGGTGGTAGGACCAAATTACTGAAATGTTGAATCTTGAGAATCTTGAGTACCCCAAAATGCGAACCTTTAATTTGGGCCAATGGGGACGTACCCCGTGCGCTCCCTGGCTAGGGGTGTTAGATAAAGGTTTCTTTCTGTAGGTACCGGAGCACAAAAGACGTCATTTCTTTCAAACAAAGACGGAAAACAATAGATTCAAAGGCCAGCTATTGTGTAGAACGACAAAAGACTCCGGTACATGCAGAAAGACCCAGATAAAGCGAAGTAGAAGTGTTAGATGACAGAAAATTCCATGAAGTTTTCTACAATCTATATTTGTTATCAAGCAATTATTTTCTAACACAATCTCCTGGTATTTTCTCGTGCCTACTAAGTTGAGAAGCTTGCGAGAACGTCTTGCCGCAAACGCTGCACTCAAATGGCTTCTCACCGGTATGTGTCCTTATATGGTTATTGAGTGTCGTAGCACCTGAGAATGAACGAGAACAATAGCCACACTTGAATGGCTTCTCATTAATATGTATAACGGCGTGGTTTCGCAGTTCGTTTGGGTCGGAGAAAAGTTGCGAGCAGTGGCCACAGTGATACGGTTTATAAGGTGCTTTCGGACAGACGTGGATTTGTAAGACGGATCTTTGGGGAAATGTTTTGCCACATTGGCCGCATTTAAAGGCATTGTCATCGTTGTTTATTCCTTCGAACTTTTTTCCAGACTCAGCCGCTGAACCGGCGTCATTACCAGCACGTTCGTTCTTGTCTGAGAATCTTCGATTCCCTAAGATCACATTTGGCTCCCAGGATGGCTCTATTTGAATATGTAAATTGTAAGGATCAGAATCATGCCCGCCTGCTGTGACGTTGTCCTCACTTCCTTCAGGTAACCGTGGCTGCACTCGAGTATGAGATCCGGGGGGTGCAGACGACATACTCATGTGTTGCCCATACGTCAAATCTCCTCCACTCTTTGACATTTTCAACAACAATTCAGATCCGGGAGGAGCAGGTGCAGTCCCTGCACGTTGCCATGGTAACTCTGCTCTTCCTGTACTTGCTCGTTTTCTTCTCTTCAATAATTCTGATGTTATTCGTGGTCCTGTGACTGATGCAGCAGTAGGAGTAACCTTATACCCAGCCTGTTTCCATGGTAACCCTTGTCTCGTGTCAGGCAACTGTCCGGTTGTTTTCAAACCTGAATTGGTTTGGTGAAACGCTCTCACTGAATTAGAATTTACCGCGGACGTTGTTGGCCGTGCAGAATTAGTAGAAGAAGGGCCGTCACTTGTTTCTCGATTCACCACATGAAGATCAATCAGTTCGTTTCTTGAGGAAGTGGTGGTGGATGGTTCGTCCACTTCTGGGGGTAGGACTACTACCACTTGGCTGTTCTTTTTGCTTGAATCGGCCGCTGAAGTAAAAGGTCAGTAAGAACAAGTTAAAAATAATTAATTTTAACCTTTATCTGCGTCTTATTTAGTAAAGTTCAAAATTATTTTATTACTAAAATTGTTGGGGAGCTTGGATTCATGGATTCTGCCATGCTCGATGATTTAGACAATTTATTTTTTGTAATTGTGCCATCCAACATGGCGGCTATGACGTCACACAAACGCGCCATGTTGGTTAATTTGGACAAATGTTTTGTTAGTGTGCCATCCAACATGGCGGCTATGACTTCACACAAGCACGCCGAGAATCGATTTTGATTTTTAAAAATTTGGACAAATTGGCATTTGCTATCAAGGATATAACGCATTACCTCTCTGATAAATGCCTTCCATTTCACGGATTTCCAAAGGAATTCCCATGAATTGTGGATAGATTTCATCGTACCAGACCAGGAGTTCTGTACCCGGGGGGATTTCCTTAAAAGCTCGGTAGTAGATGTTACCACAGTACTGGAAAGCGTAGAGGTTTTGTTCTGCACTGTTACGAGCACAACTTATGAATCTCATCCAACTGGATTTGTCTTCGTCGCTGCCATCCAAATAAAACGATAGCTGTCCTCCATTAAATATCTCAGAAATGGAAAAAAGGAATAATGAATACGTTTGAATTGCCCCCCTTTTCTTTGGAACATTGTTTTCCTCATTTCCGAGACCATGTTTCATTCCTTGAGTATCATTTCTTTGTTTAGTGATATTTTATGACAAGTTGTACTGCATAATAATAATTGGGAATCATACAAAAAGTCGTTAATATTCCCATTGTGGTTTGGTTTTGTGTTTGGTTAACGTTTTGCTACTTTTAAGTTAAAACTACCTGTTTTTTAATAAAAAATTGTGAACCTTTTCAATGCATTGTACATAATTCATCCTCACGTGAGCAGAATGTTAAACCGTGGTCCGTATGTGCTTTTAAATTTAGCTTTTAAAAATGCCCCAATACTTTATTGTTTTAAATCAATTAATAGGCTACCTTTCGTACAGTTAAACATGCCCAAAGTATAAATTGAGTAAAGAACACTAAAAACATTCTGGCTACCCAAACAAGCTAAAAAAGGCGGGAGGGTTTTTCTTTCACTCTTACGGCTCTAACACCATCACCTAACCCTTATATATCCAATATGAGAGGACCCTTTTATTCCCACCAATTCGGATGCAAGCTCCTTTCTCTAATAACTTGACGACTTGCCCCTCACCTCCCACATGTACGACGCATCAGTTCCAAGAGTTACATCCTCTGGCCTCACTCTGGTGCCTTCATAAGGTCCAAGCCAAGTTCCTTTGGGAATGTAACACTTGGTGATAACACCGTACTTGGAACCAGGGATACTGGAGCTGCAGAGTTGGACTTCGCTGGGGAATGAGGTGATAGCAGAGCTTGGCTTGTATTTTGTATGTGGAATGGGTCTGGGCTTGCTGTGTTCTGGTCCGTGTCTCGAGCATGCAACCGTACCTTCATACTGGCAAACTTCACACCCTGAAGATATTAAAAAAATCTCCATTAAAACTCCATGGATGGCAGATAGAGTAGAATCGAATGAAAGTAGCCAGCGAGAAAACATGCACATGGCTGTGATTGCATTATTTAAACGGAAAAAAAATTAACTAATTAATTAATAATAATAATAATGATGATGATGATGATGATGATGATGATAATAATAATAGAAGCGCCATCCGTCACAATTTTTGCTTTATGGCGAGCCGAATAATGACTATTTTCACGCTACTGGTGTAATTTTCCTTTCGTTGGCGTCTCTCAAGTTAATTTTTGATTCAATTTTGGCGGCAATTTCATGCCTCATTTGGCAGTTCGTTTAATCATAGTTGCTAATGCCTTGGACAAAGGGCTCCAAAACTACTGAATACCCCAGATTATCCTTCCATTCGCAGGTACTTTCGTTCTCGATTTCCCGGAGAAATGTAAACATTTAATCTCATATATCTTCTGATAAATGTTATTCAAACTATTCCTTAGGTTAAACTAAGCTTTGGCGGTCGCCATATCATTATGGTGGGAAGGAAAGCATTTGATTGTATTCAAACGCAAATGAGCACAAACTTACAATACTTATTTGTGGCTAGTTTTCTTCTTTCTCGCTGGATTTCCTCGTGGCTCAGAGCTTTGACTTCATTCTTTCGGTATAAGTAGTTGTACAAGTCCTCATAAGCGAAGGTTGTGCATGATGGCTTGGGTTCATTGTGCTGTTGAGTGCTTAATCTTGATGGCTGTTCTGGTTTTGTTTGTGGTGGAGTAGACGGAGTAGGATTATTCATCTAGACGCTGTTGAACAACAATTAAAATCAGACAGCTCATTTAGCTTTGAGGTCACAGCTGTTAGGCTAACAGCGAAAGATGCATTTTACAAGTTGATTAGATGATTGAGGAAAAGACCCAACACAACAGGAAAAGGAACTCCATCATCTTCGTTGTTATCAACTCATTATTCACACTGAGATGCAGACAGACACACAAAGTATCACAATACAAAAAATAATAATAATAATTAGAATAATTAGAATAAAAAACGAACCAAAACAAAACACAATAAGATGCATGAATGGACATCAAAAGGCTCTCCGGTGAATTCATTCATGCAGACAGATACACAAAGTATCAAAATACAAAAAAAAAAAAGAAGAAGAAGAAGAAGAAGAAGAAGAATTAGAATAAAAAACGAATAAAAACAAAACAAAATGAGAATTCCAAAAAACAGAATCCACTCAAACAACAATAGTCCCGCCAATGCTTCACAGTTTTCCCAAGGGAATATGGCAGGTCGAACCGACGAACAACATCACAAACCTCTCGATTTCAGATGAAAAATTATCTATATTATATTTCTCATATCGTTACAATTTTAGATTGCTTATTATGCGTATACACATAAATCTTTATTTATCCTTCTTTTAAATATTTTTTTCTATATTCTATCTATTAATATCTATAAACATAGGATATACTATTATTATATAAGACTAGTATTTTTAGTTATTATTGCCCGTTATTATAGTTATTCAGTATCTTTTATTGTAGACATTTAGTATTTTAACTATAGTTAGAAGTTTATTTGTTGTAATGCGCAATAGATCATTTTAATGTTATTTGCGCAATATAAGTTAGTAAATTATTATAATAATAATAATAATAATTATTATTATTATTATTTACTTTTAGTTTATTATTAAAATATTGCCGATTCAGTTCTGTGTATTTTTAGGATGGATAACATCTATAATTCTAACCATTTAGAATTTTTAGTAATCAACAATTGATTTGTTGCGGTTGTAACCCGATAAGGGACTTATCAATAATTAGCGGGGGGTCATCCACTTTTTATGTACCTCACAAGGGGAAGAGTGTTTTGAGGTGCGCGCGCATTTTTTAGTACCTTGTATGAGGATAGACCTCTACGACATAAACATGAAAACGAGGTCTAAGGGCCATGACTTCATGTCACGTAAATTGAAAGACTGCATGCGGTTATGGCGGACAGTGAAGTCAAAGTTTTTCTAGAAGATATCCCTACTTTCTTTCAGCGAACAGTCCATGATGGTACTGCAGCTGGCTTTGTAATGTCGTATTAAGCCAGTAAAGTTGTGTTTATAATCTTAATCTGAAGAAAAGTGTACAGAAAGTCAAGTAATATTCCTATTACAGTTCAGCTGTACAACATTTGTGAGATGAAAAGACATTGCTTATCAACTTCGCCTCCATTTTTGATTCTGATAGCCCCTAGACCTCATTTTCATGTTTATGAGATGTACCCCTTCCCTTCCTCGCTAATTAATGATAAAGCCCTAAAATGTCTTGGCTTTAAATTGTCGGACGTAGCAACAGTAACTATGGAGCAGTGAAACTATGAATGACGGCAAATATAAAACATGCAGCCAGTCTGAGGTTTGCCGTAGTTTTCAATTTAAAATTGCTCTTTAGATTTAAACATTTATTGGATAATCATCAATAGATTCTTGAGACGTATAAAAACCTTGTTCGTTACTGCTAACATTTTACCGTGTAGCAGTTCTCCGTTTTACTTGAAGCTTGTTTTTTTGGGAAAAATCGATACTCAAGTCACCAATGGTCTGTTAGTTCAACTTCATCAGGGCCGAGACAAATCAACGGAACCTGGGGCAGCTTTTATCTAGTACGTCTGAACCAATGGATGAATAACTTTTTAAAGTAATTTAGTAGTGGACATTCTTCAACTTAAGTCCTCATATAAGAGATTTTGTACAACTTTACAAATCAGTTCTACTAGTTGTGTCGGTAGGAGACGCAAGATATTTCGGTAATGAAAACGGAACTTGCAAGGTGATGATTATACGCACATTAATATCAAAATGATTTTAAAATCTTATTTCGAATTTTGCCCGCATCGTTGAAGGATATAGCAAAAATTAAATTCATGCTGTGATATTCAAGGTATAAAGACGAATTCAATGATATAAAAGCAAGAAAATAACTGTCTATAACGAGTGACCTCATATGTATATATATATACTCGAACAGCAGACTTCCTATATTAGAAATATATATATAAGAGGAACTTCATTGATTTAATTGATTTAGCCAAGTCCCTGAAACTAATAAGATATAATTTTTGTACGTTACCAAATGACAATGTACTTCTCAATGTAACCATAATGCTGCTTAGGTCCTTGGTCTTGCTGGGCACAAGATTTTCATGATTTAGAGCAAAAATCAACAGCAAAAATAATACGTGATGCTGAACTGCTGGTTATTGCTGGCGAATATTTGACGAACGAAGCAAAATGAGCTCAACCATGAAGGACTTGATAATGAATGCCAAAAATGTACGATTGACGTAAAATATCAACGTAATAATGTTCAATTAATTTTGCACTATTTTTATTCACGTTTTCCTTGACATAACTGTATATGCTTTTGGTACAATCTTATAAGCTTACGTCCAACGACTAAAAATTACTATAACATGTGAAGCTTCTCAAATGCATTTTCGTTTATCCGAAAACGTCTATAGCAGTATTTTTCAGTAAATGATTTAACATCTTTGCCGTCCACCGATTGACACTCGCATTTTGTTACTAAAACTTGGACAGTTTTCTCTCCACTTCAAAGCTTTTTAAACGTTTGAATAATCTACTGTGTTCAGCTTAACTTTTTGGCTTTCAAGAAAACTGACATAAAAAGCTGGATAATTTGTAATAACCACAAAAATGTTGCACACGATCTTCCGCACTTCTATTCATTATTCTTGGAGTTTCTTTGACTTACATTCATTGGCCAGCTTGGATCTTTCGAAAAAATTGGCATTGTTAAGAGTGTGAGGGCTACAATCCCCTGGTGGCATGGTACGTCTTGATGAAACGGGCTCAGCTCTGAGACTGACTGAGAAAGCTGGCTATAAAATTATCTCTCAGCTCTTCAACTAAAACTGTCAGCCGTCCAGTACTCTGGGGTTCACAGAGTCTTTCTGATCTTTTTCCAAACTTGTAAAAACTGTGCGAAGCGCTGAGCAAGGAGCGCCGAATTCGCGACGCGCGAAGATAAAGACTAAAGGCTTCCTCTCTACTCTAGATCTCCTGCTTCTCGGACTGACGAGGAACCCTCTCGTGTGCGTAAATGAACTAGGGCACTCGTCCAGAGTAAGTCCGGGGGAAGAAAATATGCAGAAGACTGTTAAAAACTATTGTGATGAATCAATTCATCAATTCCCACAAAGGCATGCAACCCAACCATTAACCAGTCATAACAAAATTATACTTGGTTGGCAGGCAGCCTTGGAGTATTTTGACATATTTTCCAGAGTGTTGACCTAAAAGAGCTATGGAATGATGCGATGTTAAAAACTTTACCTAATTAAATTTGGAGCTATCTAAAAACCTCGATGCCTAAGACACAAGATACAGGAATTGTAGCCCCTACCTACACTCTCCTTGCTGTCGAACAACTTTCCTGTACCGGAGCCCGGCCATCGGGTAAACCAGTCATGGCCAAAAATTTCTCCTTAAATTTTGCTAAGAAACTGGAATTGTTAGATTAACCGCTGACATTTCTTTCAGCCAGTCCTAGTTTCTGAGGGCTTTCCTTTGTATAAAGGCTCTTTTAAAAACTTCTAACGGCATTTTTGTTAAACGGCAACTTGTTGAGTTCTTACCACTTGGTCGAATATTTTGAGACTTAAAAATTTGCTAAAAAACCCCGCTGCGGATTGAAATTTGTGAGATTAGCAAATCTCTTACGAGTGCATTTAGGAATATTCTGAATAGTAAGATTTTCTATGTACCTTTAAATTACTATCGACCAAAATGAGCGGTTCCACTAAGGTTCTTTGTCGCTTGATCGAACCGTGAGATTTGCAAGCAAGTTTCATTGATAATGGTATCTTTAGATCGAGCGAATCTGGTAATTGAATTACATTTTGTTACTTTAAATTTATAGTTCACTTTACTTGAGCAAAAACTAGTTTGAATTAAAAAAGGTTGAAGTGTGTTTTATGACTGAGGCAAAACGTTTCTATTCGAAAGATATTTGGTTTGTTTTATTGACATGAAAAATACTTGATATCAAAACAAATTGTTCCCTTATATAACATGGCCGTTAACCTAGCATTTATTTTCTTGACATTTAAACTGACAGAATTCAAGTCAGGAATCATTTTACAGAAAAACCAACGAAATTAAATCTTCTATAGTTAAAATTGTTCAACTTCGCTCCATCTAGCTTTGAACTAATAAATTCAATGACTTGAAATCATTTGACCGATTAACTGCCAAGTATTCTTGCTATAATTCAAAGTCAAAAAGATTTTCTTCGCTAACTACTTCGTAACTATGGAGACCACCGGCCTTTATGAATCCCTTTTTCTTAAATATCAGCTCAATCTGACTTCAAGATTTGTTTTTCACTTAATTTCGTGCAAGCCTTGAATATTAGGAACATACCTTGATTACTTTAATGCTTTGACGGTTGAAATCAACTAACCGTAGCCTTACCTTGAATATACGGAAATTGTTTTTTGACAAACAGAATATCAGTATATTTCCTGCATCTAAAACTTCTGCTCGATCCCACGCAAGCAAAATCTTTGCTTGCCAAGATCTTGATGTCAAGAGAGCGAAATTGCTGAGAGATTTTGACAGATATTCGGGACTTGAACGTCTTTGTGAAGGCACCTCCCCAGCTCGAAGTTCAGCCAACCCCGACTGCACACATTAAGGGAATAATTCACTGAGGTGCTTGTTTACATGCATGAATAGAATATTATTATTTATTGTGACAATCCATCAAGTATTGGTTATGGGAATTCAATAGGACTCAGAGGGCTGGACTTATGCTTTTAATGGTTCCAACGCGCATAGATCTCTCTCTCAAGCAAGTCAAAATATATTGAGCTAGTACGTTCAATAGACGCCTTAAAGAGAACATGTAACAGCACGACAAACTGCTTTTCACTTGGGTCTTGGTAAAGTGGTTGAGATTTCTGCATGTATGGAGAAATTATCGAGAATATTTACTTTATTAGCTGTCAATTAAACAACGCAACTGGTTCCCACCCAACACCTGAGACTTCCAAACAAAAGAATTCAACATTGACCCTCTTAAGGTTTGCTTTCAAACATGAATAGTCATTTCTAAGAAGTTTTGGAAATCTGCCGATGCGTGAACTATAAGACAGCGTTGAGGATTGTTGAGGATTGTCGCGTCAGATTCGCCTCATCTCTCTTGATGTTCACATAAACCTCAATTATATAAGCTAGTATATCTAAGGGTGGGAGAATCATTAAAGTCTCCTGACGAGTGAGTCACACGTCTCACGAAACAGGCCTGTCGAGATGAAATTGTAGTTGTTTTTTTTTTTTTCCCCGCCCTTAGATATGTTTCGCTCTACTTTGATTATATCGAGAACTTTAAAACGGTCAACTCGAACAGCAGACTTCCTATAAGCTAATATATATATGTATGTGTATACCGTCTACACTAAAACGATAGGCCTCCGTTTTCAAATGTCTCCACTTTGAAGAGTGTTTCGAATTGATGCGTTTTCGTTGCGTTGTAGTGTGGACGGAAGGCCAAAACGCATCGAAAAGTATGCGTTTTCAAACGAAAACGCATTAGTGTGGACGGGGCCTCAGTGTGAGAAGAGTTCTTGTTGGGTCTCTTCCTTGATTCAAGGGTTTTTCTCTGGGTTCTCCGGTTTTCCTACCTCCGCAAAACCCAACACGCTAAACTCTAATCTGATCTATGAGTTAGCCTTGCTCTGACTTAGATCAGTCAGCACAGAGCGTGCTTCAGGGTTGCGATAAAATTGATGGTTTAAATTGAAAATATTTTATCCTTGAATTTTGTCTAACCAGCTTGATTGGTTAACAACGATTTTGACAGTTCTGAATGCATTTGATGGTATTGAGGGTAAAGCCGTACGTATTCAGTGTCACTTCTCTTAGTAATAATCCACATCTCTCCTTCCAACCCTTCTGCTGGTGAATTTGCTTTTCAGATTTCGCAAATTGTAAACTTTTTGTTTCTGATGAATGCCGAGATTGAAATACTCAATCTGCCATTACTTTGATTGGCCAAGTCTTCATCGTTTTTTCTTAATTTTTGCGAAGCATTGATGATAGTTTTTGTACATCTTCAGACGATTTTAACTTTTCTTGCTCATTTTTTGAATGATGTACATTCGACATTGCCTTCCACGTGACCCACAGAGGCTTAAGGCTCGGACACACGATGCGACGTTCCCTGCGAAGTTTCTTGTAACGGAGAAATCGTGTGTCCATCCATAAAAGTAGAACTCGCTCGTTTCTACTTATGCGACATCGCCACACGCAACGGTTGCACGGGTGGACACACGGTGCGATTTCCCCGTTGCAAGCCACGTTGTAGGTAACGTCGCATCGTGTGCCCGAGCCTTTTGGGACCGGTTGATACAAAAATACGATAAAAATGCAGGGAACAAGTGGGATAAAGTTAAACAAAGTTGATTTTTATTATCAACGAATTCAATAAAATTGTTTTAGTAGTTTAGATATTCACATTTGAAAAGTTTGCATCCAACGTCTATTTACAGAGTAAGTAATTCACATATCTTTTGACCCAATATTCTTCACTCGATTGAATTACCATTCCATTCTATCCCATAAACAGGATTCGATAGCTCAAAACTAAAAACTGTTCTAACTAAAAAAGTTCTTTCATTTCCAATAATTGGCGTTTAGAATAATTGTCCCTGAATTTGGGTAGCAAACGCCAAATTTAAGTAAATGAAAAAATATATTACAGCACACATGAACACGTGTGATCTAGAAATTTTGGGCTGACTTACGAAGAAAAATTTGGTGCTTTTACATCTTTATTTAGTTATAATACATTATTATTAGTGTGGTTAATTTCCATTATAAGGTGTAACCTTGAAGTGAATGAATATAAACTTTAAAATTATGTTGGAAATGTTTCTGAAAATTTAGTGAAATTTTGTCAATTATTAGCAATATTCTGAATTCATGGAAAAGTTGTACATATTTACAGCAGAAGTTATGAACTTCTGTTTACAGATAATTCGGCCTCCCTTTAGGCTAGTCCTTAGTGTTAGTGTATTTAGATACTATAAACAAGACGATTGTCCTCTTTTTACTTTGCTACACAATCACCAGGTATTTTTTCGTGTTTGCTGAGCTGCGACCCTTGAGAGAACGTCTTGTCACATTTTTCGCACTTGAATGGCTTTTCTCCGGTATGTATACGAATGTGGTTATTGAGCGTCGTGGCACCTGAGAACGAGCGAGAGCAGTAGCCGCACTTGAATGGCTTTCTTCTTTGATGAATGACAGCATGCGTGCGCATCTCGCCCGACGTGGAGAAGCTTTCGTCGCAGTGACCACATCTGTAAGGCCGAAAAGGAACCTCGGTGCAAACGTGGACCTGTAACATTGCTCGCTGTGCAAAGGTTTTCCTGCATTGTCCACACTTCCAGAGACTGGATGATTCGTTTGGTTCGATTTTGTTCGAATTTTCGTCCGATGTGACCTCAAAAGAGAAGCCGCTGTCGTTGGAACTCGGCGTAGAAGGGCTAATAGGTGAATTTGGGCTTGGAACAACAGCAGCGCTTGGCGATGCACTTCTGTTACTCACAGGGGTAGAGCGTGGAAGGTTTGTTACATGACCATTGGTTATTGTCAGCGAAAACCCGTCGGAAGATAGACCCTTGGGTCTCGTGATTGGAGAATTCGTGGGAGATTTCTGTTGGCCTGTTGAAACTTGATCATTCGTTGCTTGGCCTTTTGACTTTGTCAAGGCACCGATCCTTCGAAAATTTGTTTGCATCTGGAGATTTCCATTTGATGATGCTGTTGGTGGTAAGGCTGTCTCAGGTTCTGATGACAGGCTACTGCGGTGATCTGCTCTCTCACTTGTTTCCTTGGGTGCTGGTGTATACTGGAAATAATTCGTCTTTGGCACCAAAGAATCACCTAGAACGAGGAAAATTTAATTTCAGCAACTTTTATAGAACTCCTGTTCTTTTTGTTCCGCACTAGCTGCGTTCATGATGAAACCGCTGCAATGATTGACTATTCAACGCACCTTTCTTTGGAAAACCAATCTTCATATTGCTGAAATCATTGCCAGGAATCCTTTGGTACTGAGTGTACGTTTCGTCATACCAAACCAATAATTCCTGGCCAGGTTCAATGGTTTTATATGTGCGATAGTATATCTTGTTCATGTACTGGAAGGCGTGGAGATTTTGTTCTTGCTTGTGACGCGCGCATTGGATGAACCTCATCCAACTTGCTGTGTTCTCGTCACTTCCATCTACGTAACCACACAGCTTACCGTCCTTGAAAATCTGTAGAGAATAGAGGAAAACGTTGGTCTGGTTTTAGGAAAAGTTGAAGAACTTGATTGAATAGACTCTGTTCTACTTCATTAAACATTATCATATGATTCGTTATAGATGCATATGCGCAGGGGGCTATCGCAGATATTATCAATTTTCCTTACCTCCCACATATATTCATTTTTCTTTACAGGTATCCCATCATCAAGTTTAACCAGCTTTCCTTCATACGGTCCAATCCAAGCACCCGCTGGAAGAGACTTCGCAGTTTTCACCCCAAATTTCTCTCCTTCTTTTGTGCTTGCCCTGAACAGCTTCAGGATCTCAGGAATTCCTTGATAAGCGTATGGGGGTTTGGTTGGTTGATCCTGGGACGTTGTTTTCGGTGCTGGTGGCTTAATTCCGTTGGCATGATAAGGACACTTGAAGTCTGCTTGGAAACTTTTGGCATCGCACCCTTAATACAAATAACATGATTTTACTTTGTTAATAATTTTTGTTTTGTTTTGATTGATCTATTGAAAGGTGTTGAAGAACAGTGATGTTTCCCCCAGGCGCGATTCTATCGGCGACACTTTGATTAACAAATATAACGTATGAACTGAACAGTGACCATGATATCCTCACCCTATTGACCGAGGAATCTGAGCCCCTCTATTAACTATTTCCAAATGAAATAGCACCCTTTTCGAACGCTCGAATTCTCACTAAAAATCCCTTTTTGTATAGATTTGCGGACTTGCGTCCAGACTTTTGCCATAAATGTAAGATTTCCAATATTTTTCCTTTCGCTTGCATCCAATTTTCTCCTTGACTAGAGTTTAAGAGCTTAAGTTTGAGGGGGGGGGGGGGGGGTAAATATTCTGAATACTTACAAAAGCAAAAGTCCAATTCATCCGGGGACTCGTGATTTTCTTTGGAGTCGTCGTCGTTGTGTTTGCTGTAAAGTTGTCGGTTGAGATCCTCCAGGGAAAAGCAGAATTCATCTGCCGACATCAGCCGCCTCTTGGAGCTCGATTCTTCTTCTTCGCCCTCCACTGATTTGGCACGAGCTCTTTTAGCTGGGACTTTCGATGACTGCGGAGTTAGATACAAAGGTTTTGTTCACTGATTTTTCGACGAGATGAATTCAATTTTAAAAGCCAAAAGAAAGAAAGAAAGAAAGACGAGAAAAGAAAAGAAAAGAAAGAAAAAGAAACAAGAAAAAGAAGAAACCCCCTAAAAATTTAAAAGGAAAAGAACAAGAAAGAGCAAGAAAAAAAGAGAACTATATAACAAAATTTAGTTCTTAAAGTGTTGACAAAAATTCAGGCAATATTCGGCTGCTATAGTTGTAGTATTTATTTTCTTTAAAAAAGTTTTCCCCAAAGGATCAATTTTTAACTTATTCTAAAATTTCGCAATTATGCATCATGATTCCATTGTACTATCCATTATACTTGTTAAGAGAGCGTTACAATCTTGACTTACAAAGCCATTTCTCTGCTGTTATGCTAATGAACTATTCACCTCTCTTGTCAATCATTTTTCTCCTTGCACTAGTGCCTCTTCAGTGATCTCAGGATCTTTTTGTTAAGAATCCCTTCCTCTGTGCTCTTATTCGCAAACAAACAGTATTCTTTCGAAATATCTCGGTTTAAAACCAAAATGACTGAATATTCCTAATATTTTTCTCTTTTGACTTTTAGGGATGCATTTGAGATTCCAAAACAAGTCTAACTGTTCATAAGATTTTTCCCTTGGTCCTTGAGTAACTTTACGAAATGTATTTCATTTTTGCATAATTCTGAGCGCATATGACCGTAAAGGCAATCAAACTTCACTAAACACTGCGTAAAACATAAATCTAATGCTACCTTTGATTTGTTTGTAAATATTTTGCCTGCCAAAAATTGGATTTCAATAAACCACATATTTTTTTGAAGAAAAATATTCAAGGTGATTGCGCACTTTCGAGCAAACTTACAATTGTTCCGATTTTGGCGATCATTAGTTTTGCAACGCACAAATGCAGACTCTCACAAGGTAAAGGTTAAATTAATACTTCTTAGAACTATTTGGAGGCTAGTTTATAGGTTAGATTATTCTAACGATTCCAACGGCGTCAATGCATCTGAAGTATCTCGTAAAAAGGAAGATCGTAGGAGATAATCCAGTTGTAATATCATGGCAAAAGTCGAATTCAGAAAAATCAAAACCCAATAAAAACGGTACAAATAACAACGATTGCTTATTGAAAGCAATTTCAGGTTTAAGTAAATTAAAATAATCAAAAAAAAAATCTGAGAATTCCAGCTTCAGTTTTTATGGTGCCGCCCCTTCAAGCGAATCCAAAAAGTGCTTTGAAGATTCTTCAAAATTTATCTTTTCTTACCTCACTATTTAGCTGAGAGTAGACAGACACAAACTCCATGGGAAAGTTTCGTTTTTGTTCTCCACCTATGAGCTACAGGCTTACAATTTTGTTGTTTTTGCAAAATTTACTGCGGGTAATTAGCGAGGTTCTTTCACATCGACGAGAGCTAGTTAAATGTCTAGGCAGTAATCCCTTCAACTCATTAGATATTTTACAAAATGGTAATTCAGACTTATCTAGCACACGTCAAAGCCATAACACAAAAGATTGTTTTTCATGGAGAATTGCCATTGTCACAAGATTTTAAAAAGTTCAAAAGTTCAAGACACTTTGCTCTTCCATGCGTGGATTGGTTGGAGATAACTTAAATAATTCATGAATTAAATTGATTTTCCAGAAAAGCCCATCGAGCTCACGACAAATCCGGTGTTAGTTTCCTTTCCAAGAAGTTCTTGTTATTCAAAAAATGTGAAAACGTTACTTAGTAAGCAAATTCTCATTGATAAATTTTGATGTAAAATAAAGAATCTCATTTCCACTATATAAAATAGGATTGTCTTCAACTTTATTGTCGATTATGAATAGAACCGAAAGACAAAATAGCCTAAGAAATGATCCAGATTTAAATAAAACTGATATTCATTTAAAGCTAGAAAGTAAAATAAAAGCGATAATGAATTTAGACTTTTTGTCTTTTCCTTCGCCCTGCGAGGTTGTTTTCTACTTCAGAGAGAGATTTGTCGGAAAGTGTCCGCTTCGACACAGGCAGAGTTTCGAGTTTATTCAAATATGATCAACTCGATAACAAAGCCTTTCGAAGACAGTTATTAAACTAAGGACTTCAGGCGATAATTTAAAATCTTAAGTTGAAAACAAATTAAGGGTTGATTATTGATAACAATAGGATTATATCAGTTCTACCATCAAGATAAAATGCGAAATCATCAATTTTCACCCTTTTTCTTTTTTTTTTTTTCTTTTTTTCTTTCTTTTTTTTTTTTTGCATTTTTCCACAGATAAAACCTCAAAAACTATGTCCTACTGATAATTTACTTCTATTAAATAATTACTATGTCCTCCTGATTATGAAATGATCAGTCGTTATCTTTGATGTTTAAATAATAGCTTAATACAAACAACTGAAAGGCAGTGATGCATGGAAACTGTAACTTCAATTTTTTGCGGATTTGAAATGCAAGTAACTTTTAAAGTCAGAAAGAAAAAAAATTAGTTTTAACTGACACAAATTTCAATTCCAATTTTTCTATCGAAAAAGGACCTATCTTATAGTCGATCTAGTGCTAATCAAGTCTTTCTCAAATGTCAAGGACATCGATTGATTTAAGTTTCCGAAAACAAAGCACATTCAAAGCCCCTCAAGGGAATTTTAACGTATAATCAATAAATTCAAATTCTGTAATCTTTTGGTTTTGCCAAAAAAGTATCTGTCTTCCTGTTCAGCTCATTTATATATATCGAGCGTTCCTAGCATGTATAATTTTGACAAAAGTAGAAAATGTTATATTTATAATATCATCATTTTCATACTTGGATGATTTGTAAATTGGAGAATGTGTTCAAACAGAGCCAAAGAATTTTTTCTTCCTTAAGTTTGAAGTAATAAGGCTGTAAAATCTTCCAATTATTTTGCAAAAAAATTATCTTTTGGGGTATAAAATTGTGTTTTTACGATGACTTTATCGTTTGTTCAGTATTGACGTACTAATTGTTTTCGAAAATTAATGACATTCAAGTCAATTGTTTTTTGTTTACCAGCGTCATTTAGTTCTCGGTGCCTGTACAGTGAGTTTGAAAGATTCGTAACAAAACAATAAATGCTGGACTTTTTCCTGGTTTTCTTAGTGCAAAAAGATAGTGGACAAAAAAGGGTTTTAAGAACGAGTGAATGTTTTCTATTGCTCTTAATATCGGCTTAATTCTTTACTGAAAAGTTGCATTTTTTTGAGATATCCCACGTTTTATCAAGTTCTAGCATGGGATATTTCCCCCTCATTTTGTGTGATTTCGCTTTATTTATTTCGAATTTAATCCAAAAATAAACTCACAAATGGTTTCGTGCAAATAACTAAGCGTTCCATTCCAATGGATTCACAATTAACAAGATGAGCAGAGTATATCTTAACTGTGCTCCCCGCCTAAGCAACCCATTCAACTACTTGTCAATCATTTATAAATAGGAATCCGAGGGCCAGTGATTCCTGTTGTTCTAGTGCTTGGAACCTTGTATAGAAAGGCTTTGTTGAGCTTATCTGCAGTGCGATGGTTTTGACCTATATTCAATAGCGAGGAATTTGAGTTATTTTCCACATCGCCTTTGGCATTTTTTGACTTTTAAAGGTTTTTTTATTTTATTTTCATGAAAATTCCAAGCTTAATACTTAACGTAATTGGTTTTCTCATCTGTGATAAAAAAACTTTAAAATCGGGAATTTGAGGGAATCTTGAAATAGCTTAATAATTACAATTTGTTTAGCTACTGGCCTGTGTGACAGCATTACATCAATACTGCCAAATACACTCATTGAACTATGGTTCAGTGAAATTCATAAATACATAAAAACATCTCTAGAAACAAAATTTCTAAAAAAAAAAGCCGCAAAGAGAAGCATTCTTCAGTATTTTTATAAAAACAACTTCTCAGTTTCGCGAAGTAAATTAATTAAAAATCTTACCTAAAGTTTTGAATAGATAAAATAATCTCTTTGTAATAGTAGAATCAAGAGTAATGCTCATTGAAGATGAACGAATTAATTTCGATATTGTTATATCAAGAGAATTGAAAAACTAATAAATGGTGAAAAGTAGATAAGTTATATTTGATGGAAATTTAGTATTTGCTACAAACAAAAAACATCGCATAAACTGCTCGGGCAATTCAGGATTTATGGGCACGAATACGATAATTTGAAAGTTCTCGAATTGCACTTGCCTACGGCTCGTGCAGTTTTGATCTCTTTCAAAGCATCATACGTGCCCATAAATCCCGAATTGCACGAGCAGTCTATGCAATTTTTTATTTACAATATATTCAACAAAAGGTCTGCTTAATAGCAAGTTTGCTATGAATTTTTAAACAAAGAACGACAACTTTGAACGATTTGGTAAACATGTTTTGGCAATTGATCCATTGCCTTCATCAGTACAAATGAGCGATTACAATTCTTGAAGATATATATGGCGTACATTTGCGGACAAAAATATATATCAAAACTTTGCATCATTTGAAGTTCAAAAATCGATTAACGAAGTCGAAACCATATCATTTGAAGTCCAAAAACCGAGCACCCTGTTGTTTATTTTTCGCTTACGTACTAAATAAATTCATTTTATTTTCTAAATTGGTTGGGAATCATTTTTCTGTTGCTATATAACAAAATACTTAATGTCCGATCCCTCTGGAAGCAGTTAGTTTTGTTTTCCTTCGAGTTTTGATGTTTCCTCGGCATCTCACTTCTTATATTAATCAAATATATGAATAAGCCTATTAAAGACAACTTTAGACTTACAATCAATAGTCAAGTATTTAAGGGCGCTCGATGCCTAACGTTTCCATAGGAACAGCCATTTGAAAAGGCCCATTCAAAGTGCGTAAAGTAAGTTAAGTGTCACAATTTATAGGAAATAAAGAGTACCGATTTTCTCAGAGCATAACGTAGAACAATTGATCTTAACATAACTTAAGAAGTGTGAATAACGCTCACCATCATACTGGAATCGTCTGGCAGGAGTATCAGTAATCTCTTTCCTTTATTGAGCTGTGGTATATAACGTGTTTTGCTTTGCGACATACGTAAGATGGCAGAACGCGACTTTGAACTTATAGACACCCTTGCTTGCTCGGTTAATCTTGTGTGACAGTCAAGGCAGTCAGGGATTAATTCGATCACGAAAATTGCACTCGCACGAAATAAACTAACGCAATTAATAAAGTAAGAATAGAATATGGCAGGCACGTCTATACTTATAATGGAAAAATTAGGTAGATTATAAAATCACGAAATGAATCATAATCACAAATTTACTGTTATTGCGTCATACAAGATGGAAAGATAAAATTTATTTATAATTAAAAAATTATAGTAATATTATCATTTATATTATCATTTATATTACCAAATATAAATAACAACACCATTACAAGGCTCCAATATTTAACATTAGAAGAATCAAACACGTTTGATAGTTAAAACTAATATCAATCATGAGCATACATTAATTGATTAAGTAATTGATGAAGGCGTAAGATCCTGGAGGAACGAAAGAAGCGAAAGAAATGACCAAGGCTGGCATGAATGGAGTGCTTAAATCTAGATTCTTGAGGGCTACTAAAAAAATCTACCAGGTGTATCTAAAACTTTATCGATTCACGCCAAGTATTGACCAATCCATTGTCAGAAGAAAACAGATTTTTTTTGGGGGGGGGGGGGGGGAGATAAATTTCTAGTTAATTCTAGATTGTTTCTCAAAGATTTGACGAGCTCAAACACTGCGTGCGTGCTCACTACTTGATCGCGTCTGCCTGCACCCGAGGGGAATTGGTGTGTGCTAATCTAACCAATCAGGGCGCGGGTCATAGAGTAGACATATTGTAAAGTTGGTTGGTTTATTCGACTTGTTCGCGCCAGAATTCGTTTTTTGACAGTTGCCGTGGTTACGGACTGAGCAGGCGTGCTGGCGTCGGGATATATTTTTGAGGTATCGCAGCACGGCGGCTTGGTAAGTGATCATGGCAAACTTTTCTTGTGTTTCTAACTTGTTAGTTTGATTATTTCCGTGTAATTTATGTCCGTATGTCTTGCTTTATAAATATTTGTCTTCTAGAGTAATTCTTGCGTAAGTTAATCGTATTTTTCTTATCGTAATTATGTTTGTAGTGCTTAAGGAATTGTAACCGCAAGCCCCGTAGATTATCGATGAAAATAAAGTGAAATTTTATCGTCGTATTAGGTCTATTACCCGCGAGATACGAACACGACTTTTTATTCAAAGTATCTCATGATTGGATCCCACCTGCTATGAATACCTTAGTCCCCGTCTCTTGCGAATGTTCATTAGATTTTTTCTACTTCATCATGGAACGATTTTCGAAGTGCAAAGCAATCTTAGCTTGTTATTATAAAAACTGGTACACTGATTAATACTACCCAACCCTCGTTTTCATTTCCATACCACGTGCCATCCTGACTTGAATATTTCTTTTCTTAATGTTGACGCCTAAAAAAAGACTGTTCCATCAGTTGACCAGGATTTAATATTAAAATATATATTTATTCTTTTCATAGTAGAAAACAAAATCATTGTTGTTACCTCTTTCACCTCTATCTTACTTTTAAACAATACCAGATAAGCAATCATAGCACGAAAACTATACTAGCTCGACTGTTCACACACACCTGTTCATTCTTCAAATGTGCTTAATTCAAAAGGATATTATTCCGCTTCTATTCAAAGGTGATATACTTTGTACAGGATCAGTAAGTTTTTGTGCCCGGGTTCGGTCATTGTATGTTCACGCAAGCGCCGGGCAACATGTTGTGCCGTTTTCAAAGCTATCCTGTCTTCGATGAGTGCACTGACATAACCTAAGAGCGTATTAGGCAACATAGCTTTTTTTAAATAGTTCAATATCTAGAATTTTCTTTTTCAAGTACATTCAAACATGGTTCTTCGATGTCTGCTGAGCTGGGAAGCCTGAGAAAAAGCTCGTCCACATTTTTCGCATCCAAACGGTCTCTCTCCAGTGTGAGTTCTGATGTGATTATTCAAGGTAGTTGAACCGGCGAATAACCTTGAACAAAATCCACACTTGAATGGCTTTTTTCCGCTATGTATCACAGCATGCGTGCGCAACTCACTTGGTTGTGCGAAGGCTTCCGTACAGTACGTGCATTGATAAGGTTTTTCAGGAACGCAGGAGCAAATGTGAAGCTGGAGTATCTGTTGCTGGGCAAAGGATTTCTCGCACTGTCCACACTTCCACATACTAATTTCTGATTCCAAATCTTTTTCAGCTTGTTTACAGTGATTGAGCTCATTGTTTTCTTGTTCCTGTTCTTTGTTTTGTCTTTTTATTTCCCTATTCTCCTCATTTCTTGCTTCCTCGAGTTGTGACAAGAACTTATTGATCGTCTCGTCCGTGGTCGCCATGATCATTTTATGACCAGGAAAATAGACTTTCTCTATTGGTCGATTCTCGATGTTTCCATTTTGATCGGTGAGATGACCACTCATGGATTTCATAGGACTAGACGTTTTCATTGATTGGTCAATCGCCACATCACGTGAGTAAGTCATCTTTGATTGGTCGCTTGGTATGTCACGTGAGTAGGGCTTCGCTCGATGAGAAATGAAGGGTTTGTTAGTACAGTTCGTCATGATGGTGTTAGTTGAGTCGTTTTTGTATCCTGAATGTGAAATGCTCTTGCTATATAAGGAGGTTTTCGGATAAGTATCGTCATGCTTTCTTAAAAGATTACCCGAGTTGTAGCCAATTGTGCTCGGTAAAACGACGTCATAGTGATTAGAAGGCGGATTGGTTGGAAATCCTGGTGGGTTGGTTGGAAATCCTGGTAATAAAGCTAGTTGTCTCACTACAGGGGGTACCTGATACTGATTAGGATACTGTAGATACTGCTCTTGCAACATTGGCGATATTGTTGTTCGCTGTGAAATGCTAGTCGTCGGTGGGTTTCCTGTGGTAATTGCTTGGGAAAAACTGGGAAGAGTCAGGCCTTCAGACGAATTTATCACTAGGGAAAAAGATAATAAAAATCAACGAAGAACTAGTGCTATAAATACAAAAAGGTAATGAAAAAATACGATCACTATGTTAGATGGCATAAAAGAAACCAAGATAAAATCTTTTGGCGTGATCATCCAACATGGCGACTGTGGCCTCATATGTGAGCCAATGATATTAAAAGTTCAAGGCGTACCACGTGACTTAGGACCAGAAGATGTGCCAATATCTTGCATCTTGAGAGGGATTCCGAGATAATGAGGACACGAATCGTCATACCAAACTAGTATTTCTTCGCCCGGAGGAATATCCTTGAACACTCTGTAGTAGATGTTACCAAAGTATTGCATAACTGAGGTGTTCTGCTCCTCTTTGTAGCGAGCGCAGCAAATGTAGCGCATCCAACTTGACTGGTTTTCGTCGCTGGCATCCAGATAGAAAACTAGCTTACCATCTTGAAATATCTGATAATATGCAATGTTTACAGCAATCAATAGACCCTTTTCTCAAGGTTGCGCGCTCATCCAAATCCAAGGAATTTGACGGACCATGACGTCAGAACGCAATAGTTTTATGCTAAAAATTGTCATACAGTTTTATGAAATTATAAGACTGAGTTCGATTACATAGAATTTGCGTTTTTCAGATTAGTGGCCCGTCAAGTTTGAAAGCGCACGCAACCTTGAGAAAAAGGTCTGTTTAGGGGGATCTCAAAATTTCCAGTGTGCATTTCTTCTTGAACATACCTTTATGTGCGACGCTTTACCCATTCACTGATTAAGAACTTTATGAGTGGTGGCTTTTCTACTCATTTTTTGAACAGCAGAGGTTTTTAAAAGTGTCACGCATTCAGATAAGACAATTTTGCTGATACAGCACGCTCTATTCAAACTCCTCAGTCCTTGAAACCATGAAAATGACATGTTGTGTTTTCCCCACTGACTCGAATCAGTGACTGGTGACTGGCTACTACTGGATTTTGTTTAACTTTTTTTTAAATAGTATCGTTTTTAACGGAAATATTTAATGCTGATTTCAAATATGAACAGAAAAATAGGATGTCCCCGACTTCTTTTTGAGATAATCAAGTTTGAATGGATGGGTGTTTATAAGTTTTGGAAGCGAAAATCTCGTTAGCCGAAGTGAGTAGGAAAAAA
>WUAP02156454.1:0-10307 GCA_015163945.2 Stichodactyla helianthus
GATTGGTCCAGGGCTCGGGCCAGGCCCCTGACCGTACCGGATATGAGCCTCATTAAGTGTGACCGAAACGGAGTCAGGGTATACTACTTGCATGTGGCTAGAATAAGGTCAGTAATTACCAGGCACAACTAGATAGATTAAAATGAAACCAACTAGACAGGTACTGGGTGCATGATTCTCTTGCAAGCAGTGAAGGAATAGGCCCTTTCCATCCCTAAATATACTAGGAATTTCAATTGTTTTGCGTCCCAGTTACACTCACAGGATCGTGTCCTGCAAAGGGCCTCTTCATATCTGTATCATGTCAATCATCAAGAAGCAAAATTTAATCCCTAAGATAGCATTATTACGTTTTTTTAATGTGATTGCACTAAGATTTTGCTAGTTTTATTGATTTTCCACAGGGAACCCAACCCTAACACAGGGAACCCGTCAAAATATCGTAAAACCCTTTTTAATCATGTAAAATATCAAATATATTCCCTAATTTCGATTGTTATACCATGTTAACATCGTACTAAACACTTTGATATAAAAATGCCAGTTAACAATCACTGTTTCAATAATTTTTATAAATAGAGCCTCGTTTTCATGTCAGATCATCATTGATGTTTCTATATCTAGCCTTTCGGTGGTGTGGCGAGCTGGTTCCATATCAATAATTGTTAGTAGTCACAATAATAGTCTACATGCCAAATTTCATGCTTTTATCATCAATTTGAACGATTTTGGACATTAGCAGCTGGACTATACCCTCTTCAACCCAACTTGATATGTCCCTATCGCAATGGGGATGTTCCTGTTGTTACAGCTGATATGAGGGCGTTCAATGAAGCTATGAGCTCAGTCAGGGTCTGCGTTGAGTGGTTGTTTCGTGATGTCTTAGACTATTTTAAGTTCATTGACTTCAAGAAAAACTTAATTTTGCGTACCCGCTCCACCCACCCTTTGTGTAGAGAAGCGGAGATCTAGAAGTTAAAGCACTTCGCAGCTCACATGATGAATAAGGACTTTATTACATTTGGTGTGAAACGAAGCGGTGAAAACTATAGAAGCGATTGCATATAGGCTTACGTTAGGGCGAGGAATATAATGAAAGATTAACGAAACAGTGAAATATAGAAATGATAACCTACGTTCGGTCCTGACTCCAAGCTAGAAAAATGTCCAAGTTAATAGACCTAATCGGCTAACGCCGTTGCTGTGTACGTTTCCACCCAATCCAAATCTTTTGGGAATAAGAATCTTTGTCTTTTGTATTTGCATAGCACGTGGAAACGCAATGGAACAAAAGTTCTTATTCCCAGAGGTTTTGAATTGGGTGGAAACGTACAAGTGTGAAAGGGTTGTTGACTCCGTGATTTCTAAAGACTAACTAGTCGTGATTTAAACTATTTTAGTTTATGCTACTGAATCTTAACTTATCAGTTATTGCTGATTGACATATAAAACAACGATCACGAAACCAAAATCAAAGTTAATGTGCATATAAAATTACAATACCGTGACAACTTGACACTCCTTGCCAAAGGATCTCTAGATACTTGATACTAATTATTACAAAAAGGGAAATTTGATACTATAGCTGTTGTTGTTGTTTTTTAATGTTCTTTCTTCCTTCATTCGGGGTCCGTAGCTTGTATCAGTGGTACGAGCTCTTTAATGGGGCATAGAAACTTCTTTCTTTCTCCTCCTCTGATCTCGACTATGCTTTCCTGACTATTCCATCTTCACTCTTGACTACTTCGGCTATTATTCCCATTGGCCAGTCGGTTGCGGTTGGCGTCTTGATCCTTCATAAGGACGACGTCTCCGACGGTGAGATTTCTTTGAGTCCCGTTCCGTTTTTGTCTGGGCTGTAGGGTCTGCAAGTACTCTGCGCCATCTCAACCAGAATTGGTCGGCTAAATACTGTACGCGCCTCCACCGTCTACGAGCATATAGGTCGACGAGGAGAAATATTCCAGGTGGGGAGCAAAGGGGACGAGTTTTCATGGTCAATAACATGGCAGAAGACAGCGGTTGTGGGTTGTCTGCGTTGGTTGGTAGAGCAGTTATAGGTCGAGCGTTGACTATGGCTGATACTTCAGCCATAAGTGTAGTTCGTGTGTCAGTTGGGTGCTTCCGAGCTCGGCGAACATTGCGCTGAGCACGCGGCGGATCGTCCCGATCCCACACGCCTCCAAAGTTTGAAGCGTGGGGTGGGTTGAACGACCATTCACAGCCTTGTTCCCTCAGGTACTTCTCTATCTTCTCCTTCTTCATTTCCATTAGTGCTGAATCCAGCTCCGACTTTCCTCCCACAATATTGGTCCCCCTGTCGCACCTGAGTAGGGTTGCTGGGCCGCGCAAGGCGAGAAAGCGTCTTAATGTGCAAATGAAGCTATCGGTGTCCATGGACTCTAGTACTTCGATATGGATGGCCCTGCTGCTCAATCATATAAGCACTAGACCCCAGCGTTTGGAAGTAGCTGCGGCTCCTCTGGTTCTGCGTGTATGGATAGTCCAGGGACCGAATACATCGAAACCGACACTTGTGAATGGTGGTTGGACTTGCGTTCAAGACTCTATTTTCGTCTAAGAAGGGGTCGAGGCGATAGACCTTTGACTCCTTTCGTTGGCGTTTCTTGCTGTTAAGTGTTTGGCCGTCCTTTACTTTGGTAGCGATTGCACGATTCAGCGATTGCACCCTCCAGCAAGAGCTCGAGCTCTTGCTGGAGGGTGTCCTTCTGCACTGCTCGAACGACAACTGACATAGCCTGTTGAAGTTCTTTCACTGTTGGGTCACACAACTTGACTCTTGGCTCATTCCTTCTCTTTCCGGTGTCGGGCTCCTTTCTCTTTCGCTTAAACTCCTTGGTCCGTACGATAAGGGCGGCGATAGCTCTTTGCAAGGAAGACAGACTGGAAAAACGTGTGAATCTATCTGATCCGAGTCCTTGCGGCTTCTGGACGCTTGTAGACTTCACCGTAAGTTCTTTGCGTACTTCAGGATCCTCTGCGTTAATGCCCATTTGCTCCATCTCGCTCGTCAAGGGAATATCTTTACCATCTCTCAAGAAGTCTGGGCCGGTAAGCCAACTTGATTCCATGAGATTTTGGCATTCAGCCCACGCGTAGTTAGATCTGCGGGGTTTTTGCTGGTCTCTACGTACCTCCATTGGTCTGGTGAAGAGGTCTGGTGTATTGTCTGGACACGGTTCGCTACATAGACATGGAACATTCTACTCTCGTTCCGAATGTACCCTAGAACCACCTTCGAATCGGAGTAGAAGACTACTTTCGAGATCTCCATATCTAACTTCTTTGTTACCTTGTCTGTGGCTTGGGCTGCTAGCACGGCTGCACAAAGCTCTAAGCGCGGAATGCTGGTGGGGCTGAGGGGAGCTACCTTCGCTTGGCCAAACACGAGTGAAACTTGCACTTCATTTCTGCGATTGAACAGGCGAAGGTAGACTGCTACACCGATGGCGTGCTGGCTGGCGTCGGAAAACGTGTGGATTTGCGCCTTCGTAACTTGTCCGAACTCCTTTGAGTGGTAACACCACGGAACTGTTGGTAGATTAACGAAAATATTTTTCTTCTCAAAAAAGGCTTTGAATACAGTCCTTTCTGTTCCGGCAACAGATCTTGAATGTCAAATTGTTTTGACACATTAGTAAAAGCTTGCTCGAACGCCATTTTGTTTTACATGTATTAAGCTTGAAATAACTTTGCGAGTGGACTGGGGAAACTATTCAACCAATTAGCGTTCGCGTTAGAATGAAACCGATTAATAGCCAATCAGAAATCGGTTCATATATCGTGGCGAGTTCGCAGGGGGTCAGAACAAGGTTTCTGGCGTTGCTTCACAGACGGACTTAACCGAGAAAAAAGTCCGGATGTGACGCAGGCTAGATACTACCACTTTTCGTTAAAGTAAACCCTTTCAATAAATATTGCTTTCCCCCAAACCACACTGTAAAGTCCACCCACTCAAAGTTGCAAGCATACATTTGTCCCTGTACCTGGTAAAAATACTTATGTGTCAACTTTAGCTTTGCAGTGCCTTCCCCATCAACACCCAAACAAAAAGTGTTATCCTGACAAGCTTCCTGTCACCCCCCTTTTTGAAAAAGGGCACTTAACTTCAAGTCCTCCATTTTTCTTTCCTTTAGCCATAGGGTCAAATACTTTGCTATCTAAACTTGCTCCAAAACCTGGACGTTCTTTTGAAATTATTGTTCCAACTTCATAAACCTTTCAGATCTGCATTGCCTTCCTTTGCCTTTGTTGCTAGATAACATGCTGTATTCTATATTCTAAGGCACGTGTTGGTTTTCGTGAACTTTTAATGTACATGATTCCTTTAGAAGCTTGTCCGGTTCTTTTTGCCTTCTAGAAGCTGCATGAAAATTGGAGGCTGTCAACTTGGGACGTTTAAGTTCTTTCCAATTTTCATTGCTGCTTTGGCCTCGTGTGATTCGTTCAATAGTATCAATTTCAGCATCTGTTATATGTTCTTGGTAAGAGGAAATCATTGACTTGAAGTCAACAGTTGATATATATCATAATTGTCATTAAATGGCAAGTCAAAAGTTCTCTCTTCTATTGCAAAGTCTGGTGCACTTTTTGAAACAGTTTCAAACAGGCTCTCATTTCACCTCTTCGGCGTTAGATTTCACGTGTAGTGTCACGTGATCAATAATGTAAACAAACCGCCAAATTTCGGACATTGTGAAACACGCGATAGTGTACGAACAAAATGGTGTTCTGTCTACGGTAGTAAAAGAAAAAACGTTTTAGATTTTTTGTGTCGAGCATTTTATCGGATTTTTTTGTCGAACAATCGCAATGGATAACCTCAGTTTTTCTGAAATGAATGAAAAAGATTTAAAGAAATACCTCCAAGATCGTGGAGTTTCGACTAGTGGACATTGTAAAAGTTCATTAGTCAAATCGCCACTGCTGTAAAGAAGTTGTCTTTACCATTAGATCCTAATTTCGAACTTGATCAAGAAGAAGAAAACAAGAATACTAATATCCTGATATTCTTAGTATTCTTAATGATGTTGAAATTCCTAATCCCTTTCTCTTAAGCACTGTAAATAATGTTATCGACTCGCCTCCTTTCGGTCTCTACGACATCTTTAACTACTTGATTTACCATGCAACCTACTATGACAGACAGGGACTCGCCTCTTATAAATCCTTCGGCGAGTATAGACTCTTTCAAGATGGTTATGTTGAAAGTCTTACAAAGTGCGGCCGGCAATGAAAGCGAAGACAGACGAGGGAAAAAAGTGCTACGATTTGTGGTTCCTTTCGAAGGAAGAGGGCCAAACAAAATGCCAAAGACATCACATAGCATTTCCAAACTTGGCTTTCTCTTAAGTCGTACTAAAGTAAAGACAAATTGTTCTTTCGCTGTCAATTTGGGCAGCTCTTGCTTCTTCTGAAAATGAAAATACTACACTAGTAAATTCATCAAGTATGCAAACTCAAGAGGTTAATATATAGCAAGTCTAACCTTAAGATATTTGCCATGAACCCTTCCAGCCCCATTGGATTTTATGGAACCTTTCCACATGATTATGCGTTTAGTTTTGTCCTCAACTTGGGAGAAAATTAGATCAAGGCATTCCTTTCTCATACCTGTATTTAAGCCAAAAAAAAAAAAAAAAAAAAGATAATGAACAAATGCAAATGACTACTGTGTATGGTGGGATGTAGAGCAAGCTTATATGTGTGGAAACTAAAAAATCACATATGCTTTTATTCACTTTTTTTTTTTAACTTGAGCTTATACGTGTGTAATGTTGGGTTTTCTTTGGATCCAATACTTTCTCCATAAAGAACATTTTCATCAGTTTATTTCTACCTAAAGTCTAATTTCATAAATAAAAAAATCTTATCAGAACAGGAAGGGAAATCTATATAGTTTTAACAGAGCACTACTAACTTTAGTGCTGCATTCCCTTAGTGGTTTTTCATCAGTCTCTGTGCTACGGGTCACGAATGGTTTATGAAAGCCTTCTTCATCAAGCTCTCCTGTACTCGCCACTGGCTCGGGCTCTAGGGTCAGATCTAAGAGGGCCTCGGCAGCTACATATTCATCTTTTGATGGACCAGAATGTGGATGAAGTTTCAACAAAGTTTTAGCTACTGATTGTTCGAGGCAAATTTTCTTGCGTCTCTCTCTGTCTGCATCACGTTCATCACACGTCTTTCGTTTACGATTAAGTCGTGACACCTAAGTGATATGTGTTGAGGCATATAATAATATTGATTTTTTATTTTATTTATTTACTCGCGCTTTGAGATAATGCTATACAGTGTACGAGAAATACTTAAACTTTACAAACCAGCATAAAGCTTGTCAGTCTTTCAAAATTGCATTGCAAAATACATTATATTACATTATAAATAGATAAATTCACCTTTTCTCTACTGGCAGATACAGGGTCAGGATCTTGTGGTGTTGGACCATTTGAACCAACAAAATGTAGACTACATATATAGCTGTCTTTTGTACATACGAAAAAGTCACCGCGATGACATGCCCTTATCCACTTTCGTCTTCTCTCGCTTTGTCTAGCTTCACCAGGAAAATGAAAGAACTTTACTGGATCACCGTTCAAGTTTCTTACCCATCGTTCAGGGTATCGTGAGTCGTTTTTACACGTTCCGTAAGCACACCTTTTAGTGGTGACCATTTTGTTCGTACACTATCGCGTGTTTCACAATGTCCGAACTTTGGCGGTTTGTTTACATTATAGATCACGTGACACTACACGTGAAATCTAACGCCGAAGAGGTGAATTTCTACTCCTTCACAGTCTGCATTTTGGGATATATCATGAAACAGAAAATAGGAGCTTGCATTCAAATGTGAACTTAATTTCGAAGACCGTTTTGCAAGTGCCTCAGGATCAACTTCACGCTCCGAAGGGGCTCTAGGATCATATAAACTTGATTTGGCCACATAGCTTGTTTCTTTACCAAACCGAAATTTTGTGATATTTATATCATCCACTGGCTTTGGATCAATCTTAATGTTCCTTGAAACGTTCCAGCGGCAGAGCCTCGACGTGCAAGAGACTGGTTCTGTATGTTCTCTAAATCCTTGATTGCAGAAATTTTCCACTGCAAGCATACCTCCTCCAGCATGGTTGCAATGTCCCAATCCGTCAATTCCTCTCCTAGGAATAAACAAATAATATAATATATTCAGATATTTGTTTTGCTATAGTTAATTTCTTATTTATAAATATAATTTTGAAAGTTAAAACTACTAACACATTTACATAAGAAAAATATGTTATGATGTATGAAGTCATGAAATTATACATTTTGTCTACCTATATGAGAACACTTACCCTGCTGGAAATGAATGATACGAGGCCAAAACCTAACCCTTTACGTAAATCTGACCATTATAAGAGTCACTGACACACAACTTCTTAATATGTCCTTTAAAAAATTGAAAAGCCATCAACTTTTTGTATCCAGATGTGCGTATCAATGCATGGTTATACTTCTGTGTCTTCAACACCAGGTAATCATAGAGCTGGATAAAGTTGAAAGGTGGCAGTTTCCTCAAATCTGAACTCCACGAACACGATGTAGTCTCAGCTTCTAAACCTTCGTAGGTTAGATCTCCATGAGCATTTTTTTGTGTAGGACGTTGAAGAAAGCACAGCTTCATGAAAGGAACTATCTTGAGTGTTCAACGAAGAGCTTGTGGATGGTCTCTCAAGCAGTACATGACAACGAAGAACAAGGTCTGCCTTTTTGCCAGTGACAAGCTGGCCAGCATATTGTATTTGATATTCAATTTGATATTCAATTTTGAATACAACCAACTTTATGAATTTTTGAAAGAAATATATGGCAAAAATTAAGGCTCGTGCAAAAAAATTAATTTCTCAAAAACGATAAAAGATATGGAAGATGAAAGATATGGAAGTGATATTCTCAGGGTAAATAACTGAGACTTCATTTTCAATAAATAACATAGATTGTTTGAAACAAGATAAAAGATGAGCTTAAAATTCATCATTTTGTTCATTTAACTGACTGCAAGTTGTGCAAAATGACAAAAAAAGCAGGAGTGCCGAATTGTTATGTTTTCTTTAAAATTTGTTTTTTGTCAAAAGATTGATTTTGACCTCTTCCTTTGGAAAATGCAAAGAGATATATTTGAATGGTTCAGCAGTTTCCATGCACGCGCTCATTTTTAAATGTACTAGACTCAAATCGAAAGATTTATAGTAGTCAGTCACCTTTACCCTTTGATACCTATTACCTGCCTGTATAAAAAACACCTCAGTTGAAAACTTTCAGCTTCAACAGTTTCAAGGAAGGTAGCCCAAATAACAGTTCAAAAGTCTTCTTAAACGTGTTAAATTTTAGGAAAACTCAAAATGCCTATTATTCGCATTTTCGAAGGGCTAAAATCACTCTTTTTAAGCGGAATGGTTTTCTTTGATTTTCTTTTTTTATTCTCATCAAAAGAATGTCCATCTTAGTAAAGACACACAAACTACCAAATTGATACACAAACTACCAAACTACATCTAGGATGCAATATATTCCCCCCTCCCCCAAACCAAAATCTTCACTAGATTATATGATGTCTTTGCTTTGTTTTTCCTGCTTATTTTGCATGCAGTAAAATGCTTGTTGAACCTTAGGCTTGAACATAGAACATACAAAGGTTTTCTTAATATCATAGTAAAAAAAAAAAAATTTCATTCTGTGCAGTCACTTGACGTTAATTTTTTGTCCTACTGTATTTAAGGTAAACATCATTATGTGTTATAATGTTGAAAGCATGAGTTGAAGAATTTAGACATGAAATGGAAAAACTTTGCCAAAATGTAAGCTTACTTCATCCTGCCATAGCTATTTCATAATCATTGTTTGACCCAGGCCGCACCATTGCGCCAATCCCACAAAATGTATTCTGTCCCTCTAAAATTGCAGTGAATGGACTACTTGATGCCCAAGAAAAAGCCTTCAGAGGCAGTCTCGGCTAAAATGACCCTTTACTGAAAATCCTGGCTCAACTACTGCATAATCAAACAATAGATTGAATAATTAATTCATTAATGTTACCTTCAATATCACTCAGAGACTTTCCTGTCCAACTTCCTATTTCACCCAGATCTACTCACGAGGGGTTCGTACATCATGTCCCATGTGTCTTGCAAGCCAGTCCAGCTCATTTTCGTTAAGGGCTAATACTTGCAGTTGCTATGTACATGTACTTTCCCAGTTCTTTGTTAGATGAGATTTTCTGGGAAACCTCCCAGTCTCGTAGATTGCCAAGCTGACAGTTTGCAAATACATATGGATTTCTTTGATTGATTCCTACTTCTTCTCGGGTGGACAAAAGGAGGTTAATGCCTTTCTTGATTTCTTTGGTGAGGATTACAGGCACACTTCTATCCCGTTTCCCATGAATTTCTACAAGAGCTACCCTATTTTTGGAGAAACAACAACTCAAATTGGTGACTGTGTTTTACTTTGTCTCCTAGTGAAGATATTGGAAACAAATTAACAGTTAGAGAGAGAGAAGAGGGGGGGGGGGGGTAAACGAGTGGATTTAATTGTTACCTTTCACTTAGTTTTTTCTCTAAAGGCTGAAGACCATCTTGAACATCTTCTGTTGCCAGCATTCTTGACGCTTCTCCACCACGTCGCTTGTTAAAAACTATAAGACGACATAGAATGTACTCTGCCTGCTTCTGCCCCACGTTAAGAGATGGTTTTGCCTTCAATTCTCTTGATAAATCATTTATTTGTGAAAGGAGGTGCTTTCTTAAGATTTCAAGATTACTTGTTAGGGGCAGAAGATCTATATTGTTACGATATTTTGTAAAAAATGATATGAAACATTTTTGTTCCACTCATTTTCCATCAGTTGCTCAAAAAGCTTGCTCCTCAACTGCACTACTATCTTTGTTTCTTAGGGCTTGGTCTTTTAGGATAAAACTGCATTTCTTGATAGAATTACCAAGTCTCAATGCAAGGAAGGGTATTCCAACATTACTTGCTTCTTTATGATTCATGGTGAAGCAGCATAAGGAATGCACAGCCCCTACTATATCATCAAATACCTCTGGCTTGAAATATTCTTTTAGATTACACTTGTTGTCATCGGTACCAGGAGAGTTCTTTAGTTCCATTAGCAGTCTAACTAGCTCTCTCATAGACGGAGAAACTTCACGAGACCTTGAAAGCCCGCTCTTTCAAGGAGAACTTCCCCAAGCTTTGTTATGAGAGGATCTTTATGGGCCACTTGACTTACTTCATCTTGTTTC
>WUAP02156465.1:0-10307 GCA_015163945.2 Stichodactyla helianthus
AATAGTATATCGTCTACCGAGGAATAGGAAAGGAATTTTGAGTTTTTTTAGGTGTTTTTGTGATAAGGTGAAATCTAGTAAAAAAACCCGGAAGTGGTCCATACAGATAGTTTTCCGCGCTGTTCTCTCTTAATATTCATCAGATCGAAATAAAACTTACACATCAGTTACAGATCGCTACGGCCAACATTCTAACAAAATTTGAGCGATTTCGATTTTTTCTTGTTCTGCACGCCTCCGGTGGCATTTACAGACCACCCCTCTTAATATTCTTTTTTAAATTACTAAATCAATGTTTAAAGACGTTTAGTTCATTAATGTTTTCCAAAAAGTTATTAAAGATTCCTTTAGAAAAAAGAATACAAATTAGCTATGATTAAAAATAACACATTAACGATAAAAATACCTTTGCTTGGCAATGCATAACACAGTTGTAGCTCCTTTCAACGCGCAGTACTCGTCAAATCTTTTTCATCGGACTCTCTACCATAGTATTCATGACATGGCCTGGTGCACTCTTACAAAGGCAAATAACAGGTAATTCTGACCTTAATCTGAGGGTGTCTACTTGAACTCGAAACCATTAGCTACTTTAGACATCATGTTCATTTTCAAATTAGTGACTTTTTTCGTCCGTTTAACAATATGCCAAATGTGTATATTTAGGATTGTGTATAATAATGGTTTATACGTGTGTGAATAAAATTGAAATTGGGATAACGTGTATTTCTGATGAACTGAATCAACGGGTTTGACAATTTTATAGGAGAATTCATGCGAGGACGAGGGAATTCCTCGTTGAATTTCGCGAGAAAAACGATATCGCACGAGTCGCGAAGCGACGAGTGCGATATTGTTTTTCGAGTGGAATTCAACGTGGAATTCCCGAGGCCTCCAATGAATTATCCTTGAATTTTATAGCAACTACAGTAACAATATCATAAAATTCTATATTGAATTCGAAAATTCTCTCAAAACAATTATTTATTAATACTCCGAAGCCGAGATTTTATTCAATCATTAAGGGCTTTCAGTTTTACAAGCATTTATTCTTACAAACACTATCTCAGAGATTTTGAAAGTTTCAGTAGTTAATTAACAACTGTAATTTAAAAAGTTCAACGCAAAAATTGTCTTTAAAATGTCAAAAACGAAATTTTTCAAAGCTTTGAACTTAATTGTCCACTGTTTTGCATCTCAAGCGCGGCAGTTTTCCAGTTCCAAAAAATATCAATATTCTTTGCCAGTTTTCTGCATCCAAATTCTCTTCATTTGTTCCTTTTTATCTTGGGACTTTTCTTGTGAGGAAAAGTTATGTTCAGCTAGTTGAATATTTTCTCTCCAAAATAACTCCTATCTGCACTTTTCCTCTTGTTTTCTTGTGTCGTTATCCCATGGTTCATCCCGCAAGCTTACGGCTTTCTCTGGAGTAGTCAAACCAAATCACTCATCCATCTTTTTCCTTTTGACCAAGATACTTGTCGATCCCATTTTGATATTCGGTTAAGGATTCTCTTTTCCACTATTTTCTTCTTATTTTCACTTCATTTCACATCAGCGGAATGGTTAATCCCCTTGTTCTTAATATGTGAAGTGAACGCTTTCTTCAAATTATCTATTTCTCATATTTTTCCTCTTTTTCTTCTTCAATGTTCATTCGTTCTGTTTTCTTATTCCTCCCTCTTCGCCGTCTCCGAGACTTCGAACTCACTTCCATCGGGCTCGTTGAATTGGACTCCCTAAATTCCTCGCTCTCGTTAAAACTAGAATCACTTTGATTGGAATTCTTCCTTCCCTTTTTCTTTTTTCCCTTGCTTTTACTTTTCTCTACTTCCATTTTATCAACACGCTCCTTGTTCCTTTCGCACTCAGCTCTTTCCTCTGCTGTCATATCGTCAGTAGTGTTTTTCAGTTCCAAGTTATTTCTAATTAACGATTCTCTATCGAATCGAGGGAGTTTTGTCGTTAGCTCGGGTTTAATCTCGATGCCCAGAAGGTCTGGTATCATATGGACTTTTAGCCAACCAACCAGTGGTGTTCGACCTTGAATGTAGTGAGTACGTTTGTGGTAAAATAATAACCCATCGACCTTGAGTGACGAATAAAAAGGAAAGAAAGTGTAAAATATAATGGCTAATAAGGACAAGGATAGTGACTCGAAGTTTGTCCCACCATCATCGACACTGTCAGATCATTCCCATAATCAATAACCTTTTGCCAAGGACGAAATAATTGTTTTTAGTATCGTCTGCATTACGATCACCATCCGGCATCATCCCCATGCCCCATGCCCGATCCCCGATCCCCGATCTCCATATCCCCATCCCCGATCCCCCACCCCCGATCTCCGATCCCCCACCCCCCACCCCCCACCCCCCATCCCCATCCCCATCCCCGATCCCCCACCCCCGATCCCCGATCCCCATCCCCGATCCCCCATCTCCATCCCCATTCCCCGTCCCAGCAAAATCCTCAATATCATCATCATTACTGTCACATTGGCAGTCACGATTGTTCATTATCTTCATTAATCATCGTCATTATCATCAACACTTTAATCTCTTTATTGTATTTGTTGATAAATCTTACCTCATTTGGTAATGTCTTTTCTATAGATGATTTGATTTTCTCTGGTGTGCAGGCAGTAAAACTCAGTTCTTTGAATTCATACTGTAGATAAAAACAGTTATTGCATGGCAAAGTAATTTCACCCTCTCTCATTGGCCAATTTGTGGTCCATAACTTTTGATCTGGACCACCAACCTTCTTTTTGTGTTTGCGTTGCCATATCATGTTGTTAACCTCGCATGCTCAATCTTTATTAAAGTTATGGAACCTCGTTTTTCTACCTTTTTATTGCCTACATGCTACCGGTATATGCTAATAGGGCATAAGGCAATGGAAAAACTCAGCCCATATCTTGAGGTATGGCCCTCATGCTTGGTTAATAAGAGGCATGCACAGATTATATTAAATAGTACATGGGAAGGTTTTTTCATGACATTGAAAATTTATATCTTATATCTTAGATAAAACTACGGTGTATGAGCAACTTACAGGGTTGGTGGAAAATCTTTGATTTAAGTCTGGCTCTTCCTTAAGCTTGGTTTGAAGCCAGTAAAAACGAAACTCTGTCTAAGAATGATACACATAGACAAAGTATGATGAGTCTTAACATTGATATTATGAAATTATTCTTAGATGAGTCTTCTATGAGAGGTATAAATTTTCAAAATTTGTGTGAAATTTCCCATCAATGGTTAAATATTTAGACCGCCATACTAGAGTATTTAGATACACATTCCTTAAGGGTGGGCCCATTATCCAAATTTTTCCAATAAAGTCATGATGGTGATGGATTCCATTATCTACCTCTATAATTTTCAAGGCCCCCTAAAATAACTTGACAGGAAGCACTATAGACCCCACCTTTTTTCAACCCTTCTCTGATCAATGATGAACAGTCACTAAAAATTGATGGATGCACATCAGCTTGTCAACCATTTATTTCTAAACTTACCTCACTATCATAAACTGGGTGTCCTCTCCAGCACATTATGTCAAGAACATAGAAGGTACTAGATATTTCATTGAAAATGCAATCTAATATTGTGTACTCTACAAATGCAAAAGACAAATCAAAAAAATAGTTTGTTGAAAATGAGAAAATGCAATACTCCCTCCTCACAGAGCAGTGCATGAGATCACTAAAAACAGCTGTGGAGGAGACTATTGATTGATATTCAAGCAAATTGGTAAAGGTTAATATTTTCCTTGCCTGATGGTTTTAAAGTATTGGGACTACCCCCAGGAAGATGAGATGTGAACTGATTAACTCTGAAACCACTTTTAGTATATGCTGAAGTGATGCCCTGAAAGATAAGTCATTGAAATGGTCAAAGGAATATAGAAAAATTCTGACAGGTTGACTGATGTCTTAACAACAAATATAAATTTAAAGAAAGAAAATTGACATATCATCAAGCACAGCTACCTCTTCATGGGAATTTCAATGCCTAACACTTTTAGGCCTTTTCTCAGAAAGTGAACAAAGTGCAGTATTGTTCAAAATCCCCTACATGGTGTTGTTTGTACCAAAGCTAGACAACAGTGCACCTTGTTTGATGTCTATTTTAGAAAACGCCTTTGAAGCTTCTTGAGAAGCTTTTAAAATAAATCAAATTTTCTGGATTTATATTGCAATGCCCTCTGCACCACCTCTTTCTTGAAAATTAAAAATCCCCTCTATTATATATATATTTTTTACATTAAACTTTAATCCTATTGTTTTTCTAGTCTGTTGCAACTAAAGCAGATATTATTAGGATTCTATTATTTATTGCTCTTGCAACAAAGCTACTAAATTTCGGGGTGGATCAAGGAATCAGAGAGAAAGGGAGTGCCAGAAAGTGGGCTGCAAAGCTTCTGCATAAGAGGAACATTTTTGACTAACCAAAGGAGGTCTGGGGGATCCCAAAATAAAAGGGGGGCTGCAGCCCCCCATACCTCTGTACTTACATTGGAAGCGATAACAAGGTTTCTTTTCCCATGTGGACAAATGACCATCAGCCATTCCTCACTCAGATCCTCTGGGACATCCACAAGCCATTCAGAAAGCATTAACTGATCAAAATGAAAGCAAAAACAATCTTAAAATGCCCATAATTGGGGTCCTGCTCTTTAAAGAGCCACTGTTGTAGACCCTTTGCCCTCATAATTCTTGTAATCCCATCATGAGGATGTAAAGTCAGTGATTTGTTAATTATGTACATTGAAGTCAATAATAACAGGGAATGCTGAGGACCAACTCAAGGGAAATTTGAAAAATATCCAAAAAAAAACTAAGCACTTAAATTTTGACAAAATGTTTGAAAAAAGTGGGGAATTGCAGGGTATACAGCCCCCACAGCTCCACCAATCTCTGCCTTCCCTCATGATAATTAGAAAAAGTACTGATATATGTTAAAATATTAATGTCAACTCAAGCATTGCCTTAAGAAACAAAAAGACAATTTCCAATGAAATGACATGTGAACTGAAAACATTACACCCAAACAAATGAGATTTATTTAGTTAATTTGTTCACACCTGGTATGCATAAGGGTTGAATCTTTTCCTCTTTGCTTTGTAATCCATAAACTCCATCTCCTAAGACAAATTGTGAGTAATATAAACCATTGAATTGGATTTGAAGCATCCAAGCCAAAAAACCCCACACCACCCTAATTAACCCAGCTAATTTCATTGCTAACTTGCTAGAAAAGACTTGCATTTTCAGAAAGGCAATTGAATAACAAATTTGACTCTAGCCTATGTGATGCAGTTTTGTGTCATTTTTTTGCTCAGGATTTCAGTAATTTCAATGTTTTACTGCAGTATTATGGTTTCTTGCCTTGTTGTGGTATGCAGTTTTCTGTCCATCTTGTTACATTGGAAAAAGCATTATTTTTAGATGGGTCCAGAAGCTATTTTGTTATTTTGCTGTTCATAGCCTCAGTGAGTGCATTCACACTGGAACTTAGAAAAGTTTCTATCTAGATAGACGGGGCAATTATCTAGCTCACTTGGCAGTTGGAAGTTTGACCAGAAACTTGCAAAATTCATTCCATGGTTTTCATTTATGGTTTTGAGCACCCCCAATGCCCCTATCTCTTTAGAAATTGAACAAAAACTGACAAAGTTCAAAAGCATTGAGCCAATGCCAAGTATGAGGGGAGGGAGGGGAGGGAGGGGAGGGAGAGGAAAAGGGAAGGGAAAGGGGAGGGGAGGGGAGGGGAGGGGAGGGAAGGAGAAAGTAAAAAACCACAGTTACCTCCTGATTACTACCATTCTCATCTTCTAAATCTTCTTCATTCAAGACACCATCTGCTAGCTTTCTTGAGTAATTTGCAAAGTCAAGTCTTTTCCTAGAAATAAAATGTGATGTCAGTAAAAAACAATTTACAAGGAATTAAATATTCTTAAATTATAATTAATGTTCAAGAATATTTTATAGAGTTTTCCCCTAACCTTTTCTGCTGTTCAAGCATTCGCTGTCTTCTCGTTATTTGGTCAGGAACATTGGAAGGTTTTTCCTTGTATTGACTAAGTCTACATGGACAGAAATGGAAAAAGGATGGATTAAACTGAGTACAAATTTAAGATAGTGACAGATCCACATACCTTGGATGAGGCGCTGCAGTGTCATTGGGATCCGAAGAAACCGAGAAAGCAGAAGAGAAGTTATCCAAAAGTGATTCCATATCTTGAAGACAGCTAATACTGACACTGCGTATGCTTTACTCTAAAAAAAATTGTTTAAAAACTGCAAAAACGTTTGAAAAGCGTTCAAAACATTCTACTTCCGGCTCAAAGTGATAGCGGTAATTCGTTCAGAGCGCGCGCAAAACCACCACAGGAAGCCCAATATAAATACAAATTCAGGTAAAAAAATCCTTTTAAAATTTAGAATGAGCCTAAAAAAAATATATTCTACCCTTAAAGAGAGTTTTTTTAACTTTTTTAAACTGTAATTTCTTATTTGCGCATATTTTTTTGGCAAAATATATTTTTTGAAATTTTGATTAAGGATTTGCTAGTGACGCCTGGCAGTTTTCGCATTCCATGTGGTTTTCTCGGATTCAAGATGGCTTCTGCGAGTAGAAGTCGTCCCAATATTCTGATCACTGGTACTCCAGGCACGGGTAAAAGTGTTACTGGAACAGAACTAGCGAAGCGCACAGGACTAAACTATGTTAATATCGGGGAATTAGCGAAGGAGAATGACTTGTACGAAGGATGGGATGAAGAATTGGAGTGCCACATTATTGACGAAGATAAGGTTGGTATCAAACGCGTGCTCTTCTTCTGTACATTTTGTACAAGCCTGTAACGGGAATAAATCTCATTTCAATATGCTTTTAAAGCTTGGAGCATGGCGCTAACCTATTTGTGTAAAATAAATGGTCGACGATAATATTTTATACCCAAAAATTGCTAAACGAAAAAGAGGGATTCATGGCTAATGTGTGCATCCATGTTAAGCCCGGGCTGGGGGAGTGGTGGGGCATTTGTATTTTTTCAATGATTTGTGTTAAAATTCCCTTCCCTGAGAAAAGAAAAATGAGTCAAATGTGGTCAAACTTTGTCACCTGGGTAGCCACTCGTTCCAAAAAATAAAAGCAAAGATACGTTAAAATGCCATAGCCTGGAGCAAGCCAAAAGATAGAATTCCTCAGAGTGGGGATAACAAGAGTGAACAAATGCCCGACACAAGCCTGACCCATTCTCTATTGAGCTTAAACTAGATAGTAGCTTATTGAACCTAAAGGTTATCTTTACATCTCTTTGTTTTATTCTAATTTTCATGCTCTATTCTTTGTTGTAGGTCATAGATGAACTAGAGGACCAAATGTGTGATGGAGGAAACATTGTTGATTATCATGGTTGTGAATTTTTTCCTGAACGATGGTTCGATATAGTTTTTGTACTCCGAACAAACAATACCATACTTTATGACAGGCTGCAACAAAGGTATTCACTACTTTCTTATTCTTGACTTTGAAGGGCACTTTGCATAAATGAAAAAATATTTTGGTTTGATTTCTTTGTAATGGGTTGCCTGTGGTGGATAAGGGAGTGATAGACTACCCCTCCCCTTCTACTAACTTTCTCAAGAAGTGAATTTCATACACTGTTGCAATGGTAAAGAAATTGTGACATACCACTTGAACCCAATCAAATTCAAGAATCTGATGTATTTTGAACTTTGCCCACAAAACATGAGGATTTGGTATAGGGAGGTGTCAGCAAAACTGTGAGACATGGCTACCAAAAAAAATTTCATAATCCCCCATCATACTTTTAATCTCCCACCTCTGTAGCTCAACAACCCCTCCAACAAAATGTCTTCAAGATAACATAGGCCCTCTCAATTTTGCTGACCCTATTCCATAATAAATGAAATTCCCCTAAAAACAGAATAATTCTGAATGTCAAATCTACAAAATAAGATGTTTATTTTTTCATTTTTTTAGGAACTACTCACAAAAAAAGCTGACAAGTAATGTTGAATGTGAAATTTTTCAAACTATTCTGGAAGAAGCCAGAGAAAGCTACAATAATGAAATTGTTCACGAACTTCCTAGTAATAGTCCAGAAGACATGGAGCATAATCTGGAACAAATACAGCTTTGGTTGCAACAGTGGAGAAGCTAATTATTACATGTGAGTTTGGTTTTCTTGAAGCAGAGGCAGTCTCAACTTCTTTCAGCTGGAAAAAATGTCAACTTTTGCTGCAAACCATGCAGGGGTGTAGCCAGGATTTTCTGGAGCTTTTAGTTAGCAACTTGTCCAAAGTTGGGTAGTTTTAGTTTTGGTTACAATTTTTGCTCATTTACTATCAAAATCAAAAAGAAATTCCATTTCCTTGGAAAACTAATGGTATTACATGGTTTCTGGAAAGAGTTTGAAGGTTGAAGTAAATAATTTTCTAATGCTCATTAATTATTCAGAGAATAAATCCAATCCCAGAAATGTATTTATACAATGTGCCATACTTTGAATCCCCAACACAAGAAACTTAACACATTTAAAATTACTAGTATTTTGAAATATTTCAAGGTACAAGGACTTGAAAGAAAAACAACTATATCAAAGCCAACTCAAATAATTGAGTACTTCAGAACCTTGTCACTATATTCTATGGGGATTTAAAAATTATCATGAAAATTTTAAATGCCTTGGCATTTGAAATTTCACTCAGATTTTGAAACCCCCATAGAATACAGTGCAGAGATTTGAAGCATTACTTCTCATTATACCTGTTTTCAAAATTATGTGACCGAGAAAACCTAAGATAAACTAAACCCAAGATATCAGACATCTGGAGACATTGTTCATTGTTTGGCTTGTGTAACTTTGAAAATGAGTGTAAACAAAATCCCACTGCATACTTTTTCTTTAGTTTCTCAACAGCTATCTGACTAGACTAGGTAGTGTTTACAACATCTAGGTGTATGTTCTACTGAATTTTTTCTAAATGAATCAAGTTTGGCTGAGAAAATCCAAGTTAAAGTTTATGCAAATGAAGACGATTTTGTATCTGAATTACAACCTCCACGATCATTGGTTTCTGCTCATTAATTATTCATAAGTTGTTTAATGATAGACACACTTGGAGAAATGAACTTCTCTCAACGTTTTTGGATTAACCTTAAAAAGCTAAAAAAATCAGATTTAAGAGCACAGCAATTTTTTTATTACAAGATTAAAAATAATTTAACTTGAAACTGAATTTGACTATTGTCCATATTTATATGTATATATATACACTTGTACACTCAGGTAACAATGTTACATAAAGTATGAAAATATTACCAAAATTGTTCTGGATAATGAACAAGCTTGATTAAAATAAACTGTACTTTTATAAAAATAAGCTCAATCTTTGTTTGATTCCCAGTTTTAGATGTAAAGCTTGGTTCTCATTAGGGACATAAGCATAAGCAACATACACAGACTCAGTATTGTATTGATCACCGAGGTGTGAGAAGAGACAAGCACTGCTAATGAGCAGTTCACTACTGAGTCTGCATATGTTGCTTATGCTTATGTCACTATTGAGGACCAGGCTTAACAGGGCACAACTAAGTTACATCTATTTATGGAGTAACCACAAATTTGCAGGATGGGAAATACATAAAGGTCATGAACAGTCTTCACAGCCACTTTTAAGTCATTTATCAAGGTTCTTTCATGGTTTGCTTGGAACCTTAAAATGCCTGATGCAGTGATAACATTTTTCATCCAGTGCAGTCCAGTGTCTGGAGAAAAATGCCATGGTTTATCTGGGCAGGATGGCAAATTCTTGAAAAAAAATACAACACATAATTTTCTATATTTTTCTATTGAAAATGGTTAAATAGAATATAAATAACTATTACTTTAAGAGGCTCTTGACTTTGCGAGGTTACATTAAAAAGTATGCTTAGAGTACAAACACTAAAAGGGTGCAATAGTCTGCACTATTTATTAGTATTATTAAAATAGCATTAATTAAACAATAGAAAACACTAGAATTAGCATAATTTAGCACTATTTAGTATTATTTGTTGCATGCTTTTAGTGTTTGTACTCCAATGTAAAATATAAAAATTTAGTATACTAGTCAGTATCATGATATGTAAAGCTTTGCATGGCCTGATTTGACAAGAATTAGTTGCATGATGCTATGTTAATCTCAAGAGTGTCACAATAGACCTTATTCGCTTGGGCGTATTTGTTTTCCCAATACAGGTCACGTGTCATTCCTTTGGGACTTTTTCCTT
>WUAP02156476.1:0-10307 GCA_015163945.2 Stichodactyla helianthus
GTAAATTGCCTATCCGTAGCGAGATTTATAATTGTAAACATAAAAAATAATAAAATAAGTTTCCATTATTATTATTACACCTCTGATTTCACTTATGATAAACAATTAACAAATGTATTGAAATCTTTCGTAAAAAGGAAATTAAAAAAGGAGATAAGAAAGCTTAACTGTGTATTTCCCGCACAAAATATCTGAACAACTTCAAACCCGGAAGAGATACCAAAGAAAGACAAGAAATTGTTGGACTCGACCTAAGGTCATTTACCTCCCGCGAAGTTCAAAGAACATAACTCACTTGCACTTTTTAGTTTATGCGGAGCCTCCAACTGGGTAATAGTCCAATCACCAATCTCCTCGTATGCAATACTGTAAAACATGCTAAATGTTCAATTTACAACTTGCTGAATAATTTCGGTATCTGCATCATTACTGATGGCTACCGCTGGTATTCCTAAAAGTTCCACAAGGCCTTCCATAGACAAAGCAAGTGACTTTCCGTACCCCATTAGCAAGTTCAGAAGTCATTTCCCTTTTCAAAGAATGCTTTGATCGAATCTTGTTGCTCTTGAAAAATATATATTCTATTTCAAATTGATTCTTTACCTCTAAAAGAGCTCTTTGCCTAAGATCATCACCAAAACACTTGAGACGCCATTTTGAAAGACGATAGAATGTACGCATTGCTCAGTTACATCCGGTTTGATAGCGTAATCCAATGGGAGTTCGTGTAAGAATGAGTATCACTAAGAGCCAATCAGAATCTGTTATATATAATCGCGCAATCCGAACAAGCTTTCTGGCGCTGATTCGCAGACGGGCTTATATTGTAACGTTATTTTATTTTTCCCTTTACTCTTTCTATATATACACACCGAACGCATTCGCTTTACTTTCACTCGGACATCTAATGAGTGATTGGACCATTACCCAGATGGACACTTCTGGTTATGAACTTCTGAGGACGACATAATATAGCATTCAGCCATGAAGAACATACGTATGGCTGGGAAACTTACACTACTGAGCACATACACAATACGGTATGCAGTAACACTAGAATGTAAATCATACCATCATAATAGGTAGGTGCGGCTATACTATATAGCGTCTCCCACTAATACGAAATCCACTCTAAAGAATAAACAAAATGTCAAGTTTCCCAAAAACTGCACAATATAAATTCCTTATTATCATTGTTATCGAGTCCTGTAAATGATAGAGCTCTGATTAAAGTAGGCCACACAGACAGGAGTTCATCAATTCGTCAAAGGCTACTAGGAAGCCATTTTGTGCTACAGGAGCTTTTAATTCAACTACCAACATGTAAGCTAAAACCTGGATTCAATTTTCGCTTCGTATGTATAAAAAATGATGACATCGTTTGGATTCAGAAAGATTCCTCTCTTTCGATGACTTAAATTTTAGAAAAACATTTTGAAATAGCTTCTTTCGCTTTCGATTTATATATAATTAACGATCATTCACTTGAACAGCAAACTTCTTACCTCGTAAATAATAGTATGTTGTTTTGTACAAAATGAAGTATATTCTTTCTTAAAGAGTCAATCGCCTAAATTACATGATTTTTATGCCCTCCGCATCTTGTACAGTCTATAGATGGCTCCATTCCAGCAGGAAGCCAGGACTATTTTGCGTTTACCTCGTGTCCAATGGGACGTTTGCATGATGGCGTCATTTGTCCACTACTACCAGAATGCTTCGCGTTTTTCTTTCATATTCAAATTTGTATTTCCTCATGAGAATAAACATTTTAAGTAAACGATTAAATTTTTAATTCTAAACATGTTTCGGCATGACGTTTGCCATCTTCAGTAGAGACTGAGATAATTTTACAACTTTACGATATAAATACTATGTACTTATTGACTGAGTGGGAGGGCCGGACGGGAGAATATTTGGCTCGAGGTCATGCCGTACGGACCGAGCGCAGCGACCCGATTTTTATCGTAAAAAAAGGTTGAAAGATCCTGCTTAACCTGATCAAAATAGCGCGCGCAACCGAGGAGGGCCGAACGGCTTTTGAGCAGGGCCGGATGGGTTTTTCCGGCCCGCTCACGTCAACCCGTCCGGCCTTCATCACGTGACTTTTTTCAATGGTTTTATTAGAGCGCGCGCGCCGGGCCGTACGGGTCATATGATAATAAAGATTATGCTAATTACAATTATGACAATAGACAAGATAAAGGTATTGCAGGTATTGCGTGACATTTAAAATATTGACTCCCTGTTCTTAAAAATAGCATATTTATAAAGAACATCCCAAAATTAGTAAATTTGGAAATTTTGAGGGCAATCCAGTAAATACGGACGAAGTTGTCGACGATCAAAGTCGTGTATATTTACAAAGAATGTATGCTGGTAGGCAAAAATTTACTACCCTCACGGTATGAAATTGGTTAATACCTAACGGCAAACGTCAAAACATCGCTATAAAACCATAGTTAATATTAACATATGATCGTATTAGCACCAAAGATACGAGACATTTCAGACAACTGTCCCTACAACCATACATTTCTTTGTAAATTCTACCATATTAGAACGGCTGTAAAATGTTCAATATTGAACCAATTAACACCAAACTTCGGGATTTTGCAAAGCTCGATATGCTCTTTCTTTCTAGGTGAGTATTGTGTTGACATTATCAAAATTTAGGGGACTCGTCCCAATCCTCACGGTATGAAATTGGCTATATGTAGACTCCCCCCTTCAAAAATGGCGACCGCAAATATTCGAATGAACACTACGCTTCCTGCGTAATTTAGTAAAAAAATCTTCGAATTCGGAAAAACGTTTTTTCTTAAAAGTTAAGATAAATTTCTACATTGATTCACTGACCGATGACTTATAGGCTTATTATATCTTTTGTGGAAATTTTTACATGTAAGTGCTTGTAGGCAAGTTCTTGCAAGACGCAAAACCAGGAACTCCGTCTCCGTCATACTCTTTCGTTATGGTATTTTCTTAATAATTTGTAGCTTGAATTTTACCGCCATCGGAGCCGAGACTTCGATCTCGAAGACAAATGATTTAAAACTTGAAAACGAGATGACGCGAAATACGACGGACGTTTGGTTCGTCCCTGGCTTTTCTTGCTCAAAATTACACATTCGAGGTACCCTTTATTAACGGTTGTTAATTGGGGGGTTAGTAGTTAACTCGCAGTCTTCGAACCCCCCTAGATCCGCCCCAATTTTATCATGATGTTATGATGTTCCATGATTGAAAATGAACAAACGTGTATTAACGTCAACATTCCAGCATCGTTAATATTATAAGTTACTGTCTATGTTAGAGTAGTTGTGCTTCAGAACTTAAGAATTTTCTTACCGTCTTTAATATCACTTGCCTTTTTATCGGGAAGTCGTAGAGAGAAGATGAATCCCAGAATATTTAGTCAAACTTTTTGGGAACGAGAAAAATATAATTTGTGCAACGTTGCAGTTTTCTAGTAGCCTGTTCAAGGGACGTTCATACGTCTCGGGGGTGGCTTGGCGGACCTCTTTTTATTCAGCCAATCAAATAACGCGAACTGAACTTTATACGTCAAGTCGCCAACACTCAGCCAATCAAAAAGAGCAACAGTGACGTCTCGCTGCTTTCGCGTTTACGTTTATATGGTGGAGAGAGCACGTAGGACTGAATGGGTTGTAGGAACCTGTACTTAGTTACAGTTCAACTGGACTGGTAAGTTCGTTGATTTCAGCTAAAATTGAATGATAATAGACCTCGTACGATCGATCCTCTTTGTTTATAGAATCGGTGAAAGTTCAGGTATCTCAAAACGGACCAGATAACTGCCGACAAGTAGTCTTAATATGAGTTGACAGGGTTTCTTTCGAGGGTTTATCGTTTGGTCAATAATAGTGGTCCTCCTTAACACTAAATTCAAACTAGTTTTACAACTGCTGAGCGTTTTAGATAGAGTAAAGCGGGAGTATAACTAAGACATAAGGACTTAACAAGCTTCCTTCAGATTTCCTCTATATAAACAAGTGATTTTACTTCCGAAAACAAATAACTTAAGCTTACAATAATTAAGTAAAGTACAATAACATTAATTTCAATTCGAATTTAAGATAGGTGCAAATTCATGTTAACATCTCCTAATTACTAAAGATATTAAGTATTATTATCAAACTTTAGAATAGTAATTGCAGTAGAATCAGAACCACTTTTACCCTTCTTAGCGGCTCAAATATCACATTTGATGTTCGAATTCTTGTAATGACTTTCTACTTATGAACAAGGTAATACTTGATAAGCTTAAGTACAAACATCAATACATCCTGAAAATAATCTTTTAACATCATTTATATTGATCTTTACTCGTATCGCAATTGCTCGATTGCACGTTACGTCATCGCGGCCATGTTGGTGGTATTTAACAATAGATTTCTCATTAGGTCCTTATACCACCAACATGGCCACCATGACTTTGTCTTTTGATCCTCTTGGGAATGTTTGCAATCGAGCAATTGTATAGTGTTGTGATTATTTAGCTAGTATATATGGTGAACTATGGTGAAGAACACCACTCTCTCCACCATTACCCAAGCAACAATTAATCCAGTGACAGCTAATCATTGAATGACCGAGAAATGACCATCATGTTTAAACAACCAATAACTGATCCCACTTATGCATGACTGACAAATTTAGACAGTTTTTCACTGGTAAACTATGAACAAACAGCTGACAAACTGCAGACAAACTTCACAGTGATACAGTCATGACAAGTACTACCAAATAAACAGTCAATTGTCTGATTGAAAGGTTGATGGGACACTATATTCTTGATTATTACTAATAGCTAGATCACATCATTTATTTGTCATTTTCAGGACTTCTCAACATGGAGAGGCCTGAATATATAAATCATATTCTCTTGGATGAAGACATTGTTAAAAGAGTCCAAGAATGGATCTATAGCAGGGATGTAATGAATCAAGCAAGTGTAGCTGAAGCCAGCTATTGTGCCATTCCTATAGAGGAAATTTTAGCATCACAATCAAGTGTTGAATTTAGACAGATGATGCAAGATCTCAATCTGAACATTTTTGGTCCTTTTTCACGAGATATATCAATGGCTGGGAGCTGTTCATCAGATCACTCAAAGGGAGATTTGGCTTCTGATCATCATGTCCCTGCAGAACTAGAACTACAAAATGATAATGATACCACTGATGATGAGGTGCCAGCAACTTCAACATCATGGATTTTATCACATGGGAAAATCTCTTCAGGCATCAGAGGAACAAAGAACCTGAAAATGAACCAAGATCAGGAGATTAACATTAAGCAGAATATGATACAGAGAAAGGCATGTCAACAAAAAGCACCAGATGACAATGAACAATTGTGCATTGAAAATTTAGCAGTTGAAAATATACAATTTAAGGAAAGAAACATGCCAGTTGATTGGCCCCTGCATGGTAGTCAACAGCATTCCAGTGAAAGCAAACAACATAGAAGGAAAATGAAAGGGACAGTTGTAGTGGGAAGGAATATACTAAATCATACCTCTGAGCATGTTAGTGTCCAAAGTGGAGTTGGCCATTATAATTGCCAGACAGCTTCAGTTGGTAGTCAACAGTATTCTAATGAATGTGAACAGGTACTAAGCACACCTGTTGGGGTGGTGGAAGAGGAAAGAAATGTGTTACATGATGCTGAAAATGTTGATGTTAATGCTCAAGGTGGATATATTCCTGGTCTGAATGCTGAAGGTCCAAATTTACAAGTAAATATAATTTCCATATTATATGCTGATTTTTTTATATAAATATGTTAATGTCACATGCATTTACTGCAGTATGTGTTATTCCTATACATGTACAAGTATAGAGGGTCCTGAAGAGGGGGTGCCTATCCCATTTTCCAACCAATTTTTTTTACAAATCCCTGACTTCCAAGTGTCCAAACCCATTCCCAAAAACCAGCTGAGACTTGTGCACTTGTCATCAGCTTCCACAAGGAGGGGGAGGGACCCCAGGCAAATGTGGGGACTTTGCTTTGAATGTGTTGCAAAGCTAGTGTATTTCCCCATATATGGGGCAAGGTTTTCTATCAAAGTTCACAGAAGTCCCCAGTACCTGGGGATAAATGGCTAATGCTCTGGCAAAAGAGTTAAGAACAACCAAAAAAATAAATAAATAAAATAAATGCAACAAAGTAATTTATTATCAATTAACACATTGCAACACATGGCACAAAGGTCTTCCATTTGATCATCATCCTCTCCAATCCCATCAATGCAAACTTCATATTCTGCACAAAGTTAAGCATCTTCTACTGAGAGGAGATATTATACACTTAATGTCTGATTTCCAGGGAAACAGTTAGTTTTGTTTTCCTGAGAGGCTTGATGTTTCCCGAGGTGAAGCCTCGGGAAACATCAAGACTCAAGGGAAAACAAAACTAACTGCTTCCCGAGGGATTGGACATTAAGTGTTTTGTTCTATAGCGACAGAGAAATGATTCCCAGCCAATTTAGAAAATAAAAACAATTTATTCAGTGGGTAAGCAAAAAGTAAACAAAAGTTCTGGATTCTGGAATCTGAAGTGGTTTTCATCGGCTTTCTTGTTTCTGATTCGTGCAAGATATCACGCCACAGGAGTAATCATGCTCTGATCATGTGCACTGGGCTGTGTGCTGGTTTATTTTACCTTTCCTTTTCACATGCTACTTGTATCCTGACCGGGAAATAAATTGTTATTTCCTGCTCAGGATACATATAGATTTAGTTAATACCATGTGATCATCTTTTAGCCAATGACAGTGTTCGTTATATCAGGAAAATCCATAGCTATATAACAATAGAAGATAGATGATCAAATCATTGATTACACAAAGTTTCAAGGTTATACTCACCTTTCCATCCATTTCTCTACAAACAAACACCCTGGCTATACTAGTTTCCAGTTTACTAGCAGCATGAGTTGAAATAGCTATATCCATATTTTTAATCACAACTCCATTCTGACAATTTCAAATCTAAAACTTTATTGCTTCCTATGATTTTTAAACATCCATTATGCCTACTAAACAAAACTGTAAATGAAAAACATCCTAAAATACTGCTTTCAAAAAGTTTTCTAATTTCCTTAGGAGGTTGGAGGCAATAAAGTTATCTACCACATTTCCCCCAGTGCTGGGGCAAGAACCTTTAGTGAAGTCTATACCTTTTCCCCACATTTCCCCAGTACAGCCATGGGTCCCCCCCATGGAAGTCAATGATAATTGCATTGATGGCACATGCTTTTAAAATCTATTAATAGATAGATAAATCGTTTATTAAAATCTCGCTTTGCAGTCATATGACTGAATTACATGAGTTAAGAAATTAATGAATTAAAACTACAAAAAAATATATAATAATAAGAGATAGTCCATACATTTTCCTATTTCCATAATGTTGTTTTGCTCCCATTCCCAGGGGCCTAAAATCCCATTTTCCCTGGGCAAAAATAGGCAAATCCTGGTTCCCACTTTACCCCTTCAGGATCCTCTGTATTTGTAGAACAAAAGATATTTTGGGAAACCATTCAATTTCTAATAATCTTTTTTTTCCACAACTGCAGCAACAAGGCCATGGCCAGTTGCCATTAGCAACTTTAAACAGGGTGAGTACATATAGAGTGTGTTCAATTACAATCCATTTTTAATTAAGAGTGATATCAATCATGGATTGATATATACCTGACTCCATGTTAGTACTGGTAATGTCCAATGGTCATGATAGATTTGGATTTCAAAACAAATTAGAATTTACAGTGCAAGTCAAAAAACTGCCATGGGCACCTAGAAATATTTCAGGAATGTTTCTACTGATTTTAGCCAATCAGAAATTAATGCTCTGTAATCCCAAAGATAACCACTATGTTTCTGATTGGTCAAGAAACAGTCCTGGAAATATATTTCTAATGCTCACAGTTTTTCAATTTGCACTGTAACTACATGTTCTTAAATTATAATGTCCATTACAGCTAGGTTAAAGTATTTTTCTGATATACAAATGTTTTATTTAGTATATACTAGATGATATCCATAGCAAGAGATTTTTAGCCAACATATAGTTACTAGTATCGTAGTACTGATCAAAATTTTATTAGAGCTGGCTGGGTTTTAAAGGGGTATATCCTAGTGTTGTCTTAGGTGGCTCCCTAGAGTTTTCGGTAGTTCCAATCAATAGGACACAGTAATGTAATCTATGGCTTTGTAGGCTCACACATTGATACCCAATAGGCTATCCATATTAAATTTCATGAGTTTAGGATGCAATTTTCATGGAGCTGATCACATATAAGGTTACCATGGTAACACCACATCAGTGATAATAAAATTCATTAAAAAATTAAAAACTCAAGTTTTCCACAGTGATTTTTTAAAAAACTTTTCATAATGAAAGTCCTACCTTACCTTTCATTTGACACAATGCTTAAACATTTGGTACTACAGAATTTCAAATGTGAAATTTGGAATTAGCAGAATAAATAAAATTCCACAGTACTGAATTTCTAAATATTTTGACAATTGATTAACCTTTATATGATAGAAAATATATAGAATACTCCAGTTTCGAGTTCTCTTTTGCTCAGCCTCTAAGCCTCATTTTGTGCATAGAATATCTACAATCAACAGCCAATTTCTGAAGCATTTGTATTGTTCGTTACTGTTCGATCTTCGTACGGCAAACACGATTTGCCCACCCTCCTCTCCCAGTATTTTTTTCTAATCAGTAGACAAAGGGAAAGGGTATGTTATTGTAGACTCAGGTTAATTATTGTACTGTCTATAAATAAATATTTTTGTGGCCAAACACTGGTCTTTGTGGTTGATGAAGAATAATTCTGAAGTATTATGAGGACTTTACCATTTAGTTTTTGAGTTATTTCAGAAAAAGATAACGTGTGCAAACGATATTTTCATGATATCAGCAAAATAAAAATTCTTCAAGTTCCAGTTCTGCACATGCCCAGGCAAAACCTTGTGCGTGCATCTAAAAACTACTGGTATATGGAGCCACCTTAACATGTTATGCACTATTGGAAGGTGTTAATATAGTTACAATATCAGCTTCTTGCATAAGAAAAATCTATAAAGTTGTCAAACAAGGTGTCATTTTTAAAAGCCTTATTTGTTTGCAAATAAATAATTTATGCAGAGATTGATCCCATGATGTAATTGAGGGTTGGAGCTGTAGGAGGATACAGTAAACACCTTCCTCCTGGTTTCTTTTTTGATGTTCTTGTTTTTTTCCCTCTCTTCTTTTCTCATTGGTCTATGGCATGATTTATACACTAAGTTTCAAGGTTTTATGCTCACCTACCACACTAGGCCACACTAGTTTTCATTTAACTAGTGGTGTGAGCTGACAGAGCTAATGCCATATAATTTATCTCAATGCCATTCCAAAATTTAAGAAATGTATTTATAAAATTTTACTGTTTCCTACAAATCTTATACAGCAATGCACCTACAAAACAAAACTTTTTATGGAAATCAGCCTTATGCTGCTTTTGAAAAGTTCCCTAATTTCTCCAGCAGGTTGGGAGATCATAAACATATTTACCACATTTCCCCCAGTGCTGGGGCAAGAATTAACCTAGCAAAATCCCTTGACCTTTCCCCCTTATTTTCCCTATTACAGCCGGGGTCCCCCTCTTGGAAGCCAATGACAAGTAAAGACAGTACCTAGACACTGAAGACCCTGAATTTTGATTTGGCTGGGGGAGGGCTTATATTCTGGGGAGGGGCTTGTTTTTGGTTGGAAATATAATGTTATTAAAATTGATTGGGCTGTTTTCTGGGCTGCATTACACAATTGTGTAAGTTGCAGACAAGAAATTTAAATTTCAAAAGATTGGGGAGCACAAGAGGGAAAGTTGCTAAACTGACACCAATTCTTAAAAAGCCTAATGCTGATCATGAGATATTTTCTATCTTTTGACTTGTTTCTAACCTACCGTTTATCTCCAAGCTGATTGAAAAGGCTGTTGCTTGTCAGTTAAATAATTATTTAACTGACCATAACCTTCATGAACCACTCCAGTCAGCTTACAAGGCCTTCCACAGCACTGAGACAGCTTTAGTTTATATCTATAATGACATTCTTTATTCAATTGATGCAGGAAAATGTGTTATTCTTATTTTCCTGGATATGTCGGCTGCTTTTGACACAATAGTTCATGACATTCTTCTTGATTGACTTGCTGATCGATTTGGAATTGGTGATGTTGTTTTAAACTGGTTTAATTCTTACCTTTCTAATAGGAAACAATTT
>WUAP02156487.1:0-10304 GCA_015163945.2 Stichodactyla helianthus
TGTTCTAAAAATAGAACGAAGGGCTGATATGATGGGGTACCAGGGATTCCTTCTCTTACCTCATTTTCTCTTGGTTCTTACCGAGATATGGTTAATCGCGCACAGAATAATCCTCTTGGATCTGTTCTTTCCAGACGTACCTACCCCTCCCCTCAACGTTCAGATAATTATAGAAGTATCATGTTATGTTTCACTAAACCCTCAGCAATGTTGACGCAGCTTCCCAATGGCTTGGTTCATATAGATACTCTAAATGAGATCTTCTGGCGCGCACCGGAGGGCTCTCTCTTCAGGCCTCGCGGCTTGGATGATCACGTTAATGGCGGTCCCGCGCATTTGATTATATTCATATAGATATTTGCGCGTTTTAAATGTTAAACATTTGCAAACCATATAAAACCATTTGTTTAATCTGTCATAGCTAATCAATGAATTTATATTTTCCCCCAAAGGACTAACAAACGTACTTTGATTTCAGGTTTATTGATTGATAATCGTGGTACAGAGTTTGTTGTAGGCTTCATTACTCAACACATGAATTACGTCACGAACGGAACCAACCGTCTCTATCTAGTAAGCGATACAAATACCACAGTACGAGTACAGGCACCCTCCATCGACCTAGACAGATATGTCCTAGTCAAGCCGGGTACACCCCGGGAAATAGATTTTCCGGGTAAGGCTCGTATGGATGGGAAAACTGGTATCGAACGGAAAGGAATAAGGCTAACTGCTAGAGAGAAATTCAGTGTATATGGTATGACCTTGATGACGAGGTCCAGTGAAGGGTTTCTTGGGCTTCCTGTGTCATCTCTAGGGACTGATCACGTGATATCGACTTATGATCCCGTGATGAGTGCATTAATGCTCGTGGTATCTACCACGAACAACACACGAGTGATCATCAAATTAAAAATCACAGGGGGAGGGAAGGTCACTTTTGGTTCTGCCACATATGGTAACGGTGACACCTTATCGCTAACCCTCGACTCGCTCCAGGCCTTCCAGATCGTCTCTGACAGAGAAGATTTGACTGGCACTAGAGTCACGAGTGATAATCCAGTCGCAGTGTATTCGGGTAACGACTGCGCATATGTACCAATAAACATGGCATCATGTGACCAACTGATAGAACAATTACCACCAGTTCCTTTGTGGGGGAAGGAATTCGTCACCATGACAACGGCTTACCGAAAGGCGGGGGATTTATTCCACGTCATAGCAGCTCACGACGGTACTGACGTGTTCATTGACAGAAAAAAGGTGTCTACGCTACAAGCTGGTCAGCAGTATGTATTAGATTCTGCGCACGACGAGTCACATTTGGTTGTGACTTCCAAGACGTCTCTCGTAGTGCAGTTTGCCAAGGGGTTCAGCGTTGACAATTCTTTATTTGACCCTTTTATGTCTATAGTACCCGCTCTTAACCAATACAGTAATGATTACACGGTAGTTGTGCCTTTATATCAAACGAAAAGATTCGCCAGCTTCGTCAGTGTTGCTGTGAACACCTCAGATATCCAAGACTTGAGGGTAATTAACCAAGGGAACATGAACTCCAGTTTCACGTTTAACCAGTGTTTAGTTGTCAAGGGAACGTCGTATTCTACTTGCCGTTTGAATCTCACTAAAGACGGCTCCTACAGAATATACCATAGTAACCCTCGTGCCTCGTTTGCCTTGATTACATACGGGACATTGATTAAGGAATCGTACGGATTTCCAGCGGGATTACGAATTTATAATCCTGCAGACGGCGAGTGTGGGAAGTCTAAAATGCTTCCAGCTGATGGTAGAGATAATGACTGCGATGGACGTATCGATGAAGAAATATTCAATGAAATTGATGACGACGGAGATGGAGAAATAGACGAAGACCTCGTGACTCGACCACTTAGTTTATATCCACCTTCTAATGTCTCGATAAAAAGCTGCTCAAAGATAAACTTCGAGCCCAGTGAACTAGGACAAGCGGGTGGAATATCATACGGTGTGTGCAATGCACGAGGTTCAGTGAGGATAACATTCTCCGATCGCTTTACCAACAAAAATGAATGTGGCTTTACTTTAGTACGACATTGGAAAGTTGCTGACGCCTGCACGAACACCAAGGAAGCTAATCAATACATCTTCATTAGGATTCCATCGAAACCTATCTTAGAGCTCCCGAAAAACATGACATTGAGTTGTCGAGCAAGAAAATATTTGATGCCAGAGATAATCGGGACAGTCAAAGTGCTGAAGAATCCGTGTCAAGGGGAAGTTGAAGTACGGTTCAAGGACCACATTCCTCCTCCATGTTTCAGGACCGAGAGGAACCTGGTGCGGGAATGGACGGTTAAGGATGAATGTGGGCGAAAAATTACCCACAAGCAAGTGATTCGTCTGCTGCCTTTAGGTATGGTTGCCATGACAACATGAGGTCGTATATGAAAGGTTGCCGAAGGTCTGAAGTCTTTTATCTTCCACTGATCTGATTGGTTTTATGAGCTATTGTTTGGTAAAAGTTATAGCATTTGCAAAGTATTTGCTTGACAAAACAAGTGACCATTGTACATTGAAAAAGGCGGAAATATTGCTGTTGGAATTTAGTGGATTGTGCTTTTGGTTATAATTATTGAAATATTTTTTCTATATAGAACATTTATTTATTTGTTATTTCAGCGAGCAAATTAGGAACGAGGAATTTCAACATTTCTATCACACCTGACGTCATACACAAAACTCAATCAACAGCGAGAATTCAAAACCAGGTGCCCATCTTAATTGTAACACGTGATCGTTGTCAAAGAAACAGGAGATATTGTGTCTTACTCATATGCAATGTTATCATCCTTGTTTAACCGTACCTCATATTTAATATTCAAAGAAAAACATCAGACTTCCTTCCGATCGCATAATCACTAATCCTTCTTATTCAATTTAAATTTTTTTTAGTTGGATAAAGCATTAATGCTATCACTAATTGGTGAAGTTTATCTGGGCAGTGATATTCTAAAGTACAGGTATGGATGTGTAATTTTAGACCAAGTAATTAGATTATTTAGTTGGTTTTGACAGTCGTGTTGAGTGCCTCACCACCGCACGCAAATTTTGGTCATATTGGGTCGTTTCAGCTGTGACATAGATTCAGGCAGATGCCTTTTTATTCTTATAAATCTTTTTTCAATTTTTGAGGAGGATCCTATACTACCTCCTCCCCTGTCTGCCTTCTCCGTCACTGGTTAGGAATGTGGGGCGGCGACCAAAACAGATACACCCTTTCCGAGAAACTTTGTCACCCGTGAAGGAAAAAAGGATATAAGCTAGTGACGCTTAAAATCATGGGACGAGGCTAAATCATATTTATTTGGCCTACTCCAATGAATCTTACAGTCATGCCTAACTGCTTTACGGGTTAAACTATTCAAAAAAAGAAATCGCAGTTCGTCTTAGTGGTGTGTTTCTCCAATAAACATTTTTTTAAACATTTCAACATTGTTGAATACCACTGGAACATCTTTCAAAGAGAACAATGAAGAGTGGTTTTTGTTTTCAAATTTCAAAACTTTTAATAGAGCATTGATTCGTGTCGTGGTAAGTAGATGGACAGGCTACCCATGATTCTCAGCGCCACTAGCTTATAGGCTTTTTCCCTTCACGGGTGACACAGTGTCTCGGAGAGGGTGTATAATTAAATTTTTGTCAAGGTCAATAGCTCCAGTTTCTCTCTATCCTTTTGCTGCTTATAGTAGCATGCAGATGAGATGCAACTTTAAAAAACGAGCACTGAATTGACCTGATAACCTCACTTGTATCACTTTAAAACAAGGAAATTATATTACGAGTAGAAACTATGATAACAGTCATTCAATCCTAGACTTGATGAACTTGTTTATTCATGCCTTTTTGCAGAGCAACTAATAACAGCAACGATTCAGCTAATTTTCTTGTCAAGTTCGACATTAAGTCTTCCATAATGCCTGCAAATGTACTGAATAATCTTGAAATCGCGACAGTGATTGGCCAACTCAGGAATATCACCCAACAGCCTAGTCATATCCTAGTCCACGGTATGTTAAATTATATTTACATTTCCGTAGTTCAAAGGAGGACTGTAAACGAACTCGTGCCGCAAAGGATTGTGGAACTGAATTTGGGGACAAAATCAAAAGGAGTGTTGCGTCATCTTGCATTTGCAAAGCTTTTCGGTGTTGTGAAACAACGTTGTTTATTCACTATACAGAGCCAGGTTCCAATCTAAGCAGAATTGCCAAAGAATGAATAGGAATTTAGAAGTTGGTTTTTGCGGAGGGAGGAAAACCGGAGAACCCGGAGAAAAAAAACCCTTGAAGCACAGGAGAAAACCAACAAACAACTCTACTCACATACAACACCGAGCCTGGCGGGACTCAAACCTGGGTAACATTGGTGAGAGGCGAGCAATCTATCCACTACGCCACCCGTGACCAGCCTGGACCCCCATCCCTTATTATTAGCCCAATATGGTATCTTATTTTCTCATGACCCATCCCCTTTAACTCAGCGGTGAGATGCAGCGCATCAACAGCGCACGCCACTCATGCATTGAATTATGGGAATAGTTCTGGGGTACGGGATAGAGTTCGTGCCCAGTCTTTCTTTGAACTTCAGAAAGACGAATTCTGCTAACAGTTACCTGATAAATTCATTTCCCCCTTATAATTTATGTATTAATTTTCTTTGTGGATTTTTACAAGCAGATTTCAATGAGTGTACAAGTCCAGAATACCACAAGTGTGGCCTGAATGCTGTCTGTATTAATAACGTGGGTTCGTTCAACTGTTTATGCACTGCTGGGTTTGTAGGGAACGGATCTACTTGCTATGGTAAACAAAACAGTTGACGTATTAACATATAATTTGTATATTCGTCACATGGTATAAATAGTAGAAGCTTAATGATCAAATTTAGAGAAATTAAAACCTTATTCATATATCTAAAATATTCGTCATAATACAAAAAGCTCTAATTTTCAGTGTCAAAAGTTGAGTAGCTTTAGGTGAACAAAAGCAGTAAAATTTTAAATGTTTAAACTTGAAAGTTGTTAAAGTACGGAATTGCATTATAATTGTAAAAATAATTGCCACAGAAATGATTAGAAAATAGATTGAAAATATCTTTATTAAGATTGAAAATAAAACGCAGAAATTAGGACACTTTTTGCGTAACAGAAAAGTAACTTCCAACTACTAATGTTCGTACTTATAGCTCGACCAGTCATCACAAAGTTAAGCCGTCACACCGAAGCCACAGAAGGCGAGAATGTAACCATAAGATGTGAAGTGTTTGGAATCCCAGCCCCTGAGGTATCTTGGACCACCCCATATGACAGCTTTGTTAAAGGGGCGGTGGCCGTTCACGAGGTTGACACACTGGATGATTCAACGAAGAGGACACGACTTAAAATACAACAAGAGGACGGCTCACTGCTGATCACAGAGACAAGCATAAGAGATAGTGGAATATATACGTGTATTGCCACAAATAGATTGGGAGAGGAACGAATGGACACTAACCTGACGGTTAGAAGAGGTAAATGTGCTGTCCATGTTGTCTATCTCAAGCCTGTGCACGGAGAGGCACAGCTAAGGGATCGTGGGGGAGGGGGGGGGGGGGCTTTTTAGAGGAGTGATTTGAAGGATAAATTTATTTAGAAGTTTTGCATAGGGGCTGTGAATATGACATAACTAATAGAATCATCGGGGAGGGGGAAAGGTCTGTTGTTCTGTCATCCAACATGGCTGCCGTCAAGTTACGCACGTCAAACCCTTTCTTTATAGGCTACGGTTACTTAGTCATTATAGAGAGAAGCCAAATGAAATAGTTTTCCTACATTTTTTTAAAGATCAGTTCATGGTCCACGCTACTGTGACGTTAATCGAAGAAACCTTCACTGAAGAGCTGAAAAACAGAGAATCTTTGAGATATCGAGTATTAGAGGAAGAACTGAAGACGAAGGTAAAATTAACCAATGTCTATACAGCGCATTCATTCAACCAATTTTATCGAACCCTGAAACAACCTCTGGGCTGATATAAGTCAGGGTACGGCTAACTCATAGATTGAATTGGAATTTATTTTGTTGGGTTTTGCGGAGGGAGGAAAACCGGAGAACCCGGAGAAAACGGGAGAGAACTAACAAGAACTCTACTCTCATGAAATACCGAGTCCTGGAATCGAACCCGAGACTTTAGAGATGAGAGGCCGGTGGGCTACCGCTATGCCACCCTTGGTTCTGGACTGATTGATGGTGAGGATAAGTTTGGCTGCTTGTTCAGTTATTGTACTAAAATCATGGCGCAGAACACTTCTCAGCAATTACCAATTGAACGTATGTCATCATGATCGAGTTTAACGCTTCATGTGGTATGTTCTTTCGATACGTGTACTCAGAATATCTTATGATTTTTGGTATTTATGTAATAAACCTTTCTTGTTTGTTTTGCTTTAGTTATCAGACGTGTTTGTCGAAATAAGAGGATTCAAGCGGGTGGAAATCATGAAATTCCTGTAAGTTTAAATTTAGAAACTAATTTTCAAGTACAAGTGGTGGCCCAGATGCAGTAAAATTTGGAACAAAAAGAAAAAATTTAGAAAGTTATGCCTATACTTGAAACTTAAAAAGTTGAACCACAAAAAGTGCTCCAAGGTGAAGAATGGCTAGACACAGTAACAATGGACAAGTTATTATAAGATTAATATTTTACCTTAAAAAAAATCATTTTTTCTTTAGAAAAGGCAGTGTGAAAGCTCTGTTCCGAGTTGTAATGACAAAAAGCAAATCATTTGATTCTCCTAACGAGATCAAGACACAAGTGGGTGAGTCGTTACGAAAGAAGGTTGCTACTGGTTACATTGGGAAACTAAGAGTCTCGAAAAATGTACAGCTTCGAGGTAAGTAAAGTTTTACTGTCTAACCGTAGTGCGCAGCTAGGCTACTCTAGACGGTATGACAAATTGGTGTTTTGCAACCATTCCCAAGGGGATTAAAAGACAAATGCATGGCTGCCATGTTGGTGGTACAGACAAAAGGATCTGATGAGAAATCTTTTGTTAAATACCACCAATATGGCCGCGATAACGTAAGGAGGGAAAAAATAAATAAATAAAAATAAATAAATACTGGCCATGTATTTGAGCTGTCAAATTGCATAAAACCCAGGCAATATGCGACGCACTTCACCCGTACTCTATTGTCAACCCTCGCATCATTCAACTTATTTTTTCTGAATTAGAGTTTTTGAGAGTTCTGACGACTATTTGCTTAACACAGGAAGACCACCAGCCCCAGTTAACTTAGTTTCAAGTAACATCCAGTCCACCTCGGTCAACGTGCGCTGGTCCCCTCCAGAACTACACGACATGTACAGAGTATCTTTGTATTCTCTACAGTACAAGGAGTTTGGTGAAGGGGTTAAAACCTGGAAGATATTCGCCTCAGTCCCTGCGCTAGAGCATAAACTAAGTGAATTGAAGCCTGGGTCGAGCTACATGGTACGAGTCAAGGCACACAATGATTATGGTCTGAGTGATCCGAGCGAAATGCTGGAGATTAAAACTGTCAAAGGTGTGTAGTGTCTTCTATTCGTTATTTGTATTTTATATTGCGTGACTCATAAAATGTGACTGTATAAATTCACGGTACGCGTCACCGTCACGACACGAAATTGACGTCACAGGTTAAGCCAATCATAGCGCGCTAGATCACTGCTTATCCAATGAAAATGCTAACTGAAATCTGTCTAATACATTACATAATTTCACTCTATTTACAAAGTAACTGATATCATGATTGCAATCTTTTTCTTTTGAAGAGAGAAGTAAGATTGAGTGGGTAGTTCTTATCCTCGTTCCCATCCTGGTTTTGATCATTCTCGTGTTCCTAGTCGTCTGTATCGTGAGAATGGTCCGTAAGAAGCGAAGAGGAGGCGCGTATGATCCAGCAGCCAGAGAGGAACTGGCAATGACCAACTGCACTGTGAGTATCATTGGAATCACATCGAAACTCTTACCAATTATCAGAACAATACTGAGGCCTACCACTCAAACTGCTTCCGTTATGAACCAATCAAAGAGCAGAAAAACGCTCATCATCCAATCAAAATTCTTGAATACCCAAAGTTATTTAGCCAAACCTATCAAACTATTTTTCCTTGACTGCAGCTTTAGATATTTTATTTTTCTATTTTTGCATTTACGCAGAACAAATCCCCAACTATGAGCCAATCAAAGAGCGGAAAAATGCTCACCACCCAATCAAAATGCTTGAATACGGATATCCATTCGATAGTCAAAAGTATATGACTACATTTTAGCTTTATAAGACACGTGGTCTTTGTAAGGATTTAACTGCAGCTCTAGATATTATATTATCTTGTATTTGCGTAGGATAAAACTCCAACTCTGCACTCTCTTCGTACCAAGAAATTCACTTTGACGAAAGATGACCACTACACGAATGGACCTCATTCTAAGAACAGCGTACCAGAAAGTCAAGTAGGATTGCTGTTAGGATTGCACGATCATCACTCTTGGCGGGAATTGTCACGTGACCGGATCACACTGGGTGACCTGTTGGGTGAAGGAGAGTTTGGTCTTGTGTACAAAGGAACGTTTACCGAGGACAGTGGTGAAGAAATTCTATGTGCGGTTAAGAAACTGAAACGTAAGTCGATGAAGAAAATACAAGTGCAGTATTTGACACTAGAGCACTGCACAGCTCAGACAATCAGAATGCTGGCTGGAAACGGCACCATTAATTTTTTCCCCGCACAAGAGCTATTCTAACTTTTTAATACAGCGATGTGAATGGTATATTAAAAACCTATTACACACTTTCCTTGTGGATTTATGGGAAGAAAAACTATGCATGTCTAATAGTTAGTCATAGTATAGATTAAATTGAATTATATTACTTCAATCTTCAGGCTCAGCTACAGAATCAGACTTGAAAAACCTGTTAAACGAGCTTGAAATAATGGCATCAGTTGGTAAACACGAGAATATCATCAACCTGATTGGCGCATGCCCAAATGGAGGTAAGAGCACGTGCAGTCTAGCCATTCAGTCATTCATTCATTTGTTGGTTCGCTTCGATCCATCTACTCCACGATCTATGGTTCATTTCCCACTTGCGCACTGATATATTCCTTTGTCTTTTAATAAGAATGCTTGACGCATTCCATTTAACGTGACATTATCGTGACATGATGACGGTTTTAATTATAGGTCCGTTACTAGCAGTAGTAGAGTACGCACAACACGGAAACTTATTGCTTTACTTACGACGTCACAGACGTCAAAATTACGACAACATGAGTGACTACAAGATAGAGATTTCTATTGCTGATCGACTGAGATTTGCCTGTGAGATCAGCAAAGGAATGGCGCATCTAGCATTAATGAAGGTAATAATAAAAAATATATATATATTTCTACATGACACTCAAGGGTTGTAGAACGGATGTTCCCGGATAAATTGGAGAGCAAGAACAGCGGAAAGTTAGGGACTCACTAGGAAGGCAGTGGAGAGCAAGCAAGGGAAAAGGACAGAGAAGGACAATCCTAGCCATGTGTGTAATTGCCGGGTTTCAAACAGCTGATGAATCTCATTATCTGTCTCAAATGGTTTTCCAACATTGACCACAATGTGCTCTCAACCAGATAATATTCTGTTGAAAACTTGTCATTCAGCTGATGAAAGTTCCAATTAGATTGACAATTCAGAATTATACCCAGCAATACTTAGCGTTTTCCTTAACAAGTTGTGGACGTAACGTCCCACAACATATCTCTGTCCACATTTGAACGATCGTTTCAAGCTGGGATGTATAGTAGCTCACTCGATCTGTTCCGACGGCGCTCCATCGAGATGGAAAAATTACGCTGTGGCAGCCCGCGGTGGGGACCAGCTATCTACGATATTATAGTTTTGTCTGCATTCTTAGTTTAATGTTTTTCTTATCATACTTGACAGTGTGTTCATCGTGATTTAGCAACTCGCAATGTTCTTCTGGGAGAAAGCCTTGTTGCCAAGGTATCAGACTTTGGATTATCCAGAGATGTTTACGCAGATAATGTCTACGAGAAGAAAACTGGGGTACGTATCTATGTTATGTTCATCGAAAACAGTTGAATCCTAACTACCCAATAAAAATGTTCCAACTTTTTCTTGATCTTTTAATAAGATGTTATAGAAAGACTATGTATATGCAGGAATACCACAAGGAGCCCAGAAAAAAATTCTGAGCTCCAGGTGGGATTCGAACCCACGACCCTCCGTT
>WUAP02156498.1:0-10303 GCA_015163945.2 Stichodactyla helianthus
ATTTTGCTTGAAGTCTTCCATTTAGCCATTATCATTTCTCCATTCTCCAGTGTATTTCCATTCTGTTGAAAGTCTTTTATATTGGCCATTACCAGTCCTCCATTTTGCAGTGTTTTTGCTTTCCATTTCAAGTCATTACCATTCTTCTATTTCCTACTGTTTTTCTATTTTGTTTCTTAGTCTTACATTCATCTATTACCCTTCTACCATTCCTTTGTTTATTTCTATTCTGTTCCACATCTTGTATTTATCCATTACCAGTCTTCTATTTCCAAGGCTTTTTCATTTTGTTGCTTAGTCTTGCTTTTCTCTATGATTACCATTCCTCTTTGTATTTCCATTCTGTGCCATTACCTTGCAATTTTCCACTTTCCAGTCCGTTACCAGTCATCAATTTTCTAGTTTTTTCCCCAATTCTGTTGCAAGTCCAGTATATGGCCATTAGGATGCAGTTTTCCATTTCTCAGTGTTTTTTGCATTGTTTTCAAATCTTGTATTAATGTATTATCAGTCCTTCTGATCCAACCTTTTTTTATATTTTGTTTCAATTCTTGCATTTAGCCATATATTACTAGTGTTCCATTCTGCAGTGTATTTCCATTCTGTTCCGAGTCTTGTATATGGCCATTGCCAGATTTGCATTTGCCAGTGTTTTTCTATTTTGTTCCTTAGTCTTGCATATATCTATTAGTCTTCTACTTTTGCTATGCATATTTCCATTCCCACTCTTCCATTCTCCATTGTTTTTGCCATTCTATTCCAGGTCATTACCATTCTTCTAGTTCCTATTTTTTATCCATTCTGTTTCAAGTCTTGTATATGGCTATTTAACAGTGCAGTTTATTATTTCCCAGTCCATCACCAATCTTCTAATTTCCAGTGTTTTCCATTCTAGTTCAAATTTTGTGTATTTCCACTCTATTCCACATCTCGTATTTATCCATTACTAGTCTTCTATTTCCAAGGCTTTTTCATTTTGTTCCTTAGTCTTCCATTTATCTATTACCATTCCTCTTTGTATTTCCATTTTGTTCCAAGTCTTGTATATTACCATGCAGTTTTCCATTTCCCAGTCCAATACACCAGTTTTCGAATTCGCAGTGGGTTTTTTTTCATTCTATTCCAAGTCTTTTATTTATCCATTACCAGTCTTCTATTTCCAAGAGTTTCCATTTTGTTCTTGAGTCTTGCATTTATTTATTTCTATTCTAGCTGTCAATGTCAATTTCCTTTTTTAAATCTATCAAGGGTGTTTTTTATTCTGTAAATGAAAAGAGAAAGAAGGAAAAATTTAAGACTAGACAATCGTGGTATCTATATATTTTGATCTTTTTTCATATTTGTTATTTTTTCAGTATCATGTCACTTCTTTTTTTGGTTATTAATCATTATTTCACAATTTTTCATTTTCAGATATCATACACCAGTCTCTTCAAATTTTGGTAGTTCATATGTCAAAATCTTGTTTCATCCAATTATAATCGTGACTTATATTCATTTTGGTCTTTTGAATCAATTGTTTGGAAATATGAATAAAAAGTTTTCACATTGTTGATTTTTCATCTTTAATTTTGCAAGATGTCATAATTGTCAATAATTTCTTGGTAATATTTTACTAAGTGTTTTATACTCCCTTTAACTGCTTAGTCCACTGTGGAAAGAAATCTCACTAACCTACATCATCTGTAAAAAGGAGCTGCTGGAAGAAAGTTATTGAAAAATTAATCTTTTCAATTTACTAGAGGTTTCTTTTCAATATATAAATTTTTGCTCCTTTCAGTTGGGAATTTAGAGCATTTTTTTCCCCTTCAAAATTTAATTGATCCATAAAGTTTATGGTGACTGCTGTTTGGTTGTAGCTTTGTTAATGAAAAATCAGGTTTCCAATAATTAATAATTCAATGTTTTGCATATTAAATAGAGAATCAATCTTAAGCTGTAGCCAACAGTCGCAATAGCTCTTTTTGATTAAAATAAAATACACTTTTGATACCATACCACCATGCAATGTAAAATCTTATTTGAAGATCAGTTTCCCATCTGGGAGATAGCATTGCAGAAACTGTGGAAAAAGAACTGCAAAAAGATTGTTTAGATATACATGTACCAAAGAAAGCATATACACCAAGTCATACTTACATACCCAGAAAATCTGAAATAGGAAATAAGCATAATTATGTTAAGAGATAAGAGACAAGACACCAAAAGCAGAGGAATATTTATTTCACATGTTTTTACAATATTCTTCTTCATTCATACCAAGTCATAGACAAGGTATTTACAATCAGTAAGAAAAGCTGAAGCTAGTTTTTACAATTTTATTTCCTATTCCTATATAGATTTTGTTATAAAAAGTAAACCTGTAGAAAAATATAGCTGAAAAGGAAAAAGCTGAAGAAGCATCACCATAGAAGGTTGTTAGTACTTTAAATGTTTATTAAAGTTTAGTTTCTTTAATTTATGTTTATTTACATAATATTTACTGTATTTGCAGATCCCTGAGATTATTTTATTAATCAAAAAAATTAATAATATAAGCACAGAGAGGCCAATACAGAAAATATTCTAAATTAATGTATGATTAAAGCTAAATCCTATGCTAACCTCAAATAAGGGAAGCTGGAGACCCTAAATCCCCCACAGCTGTTAAATCTATTCACTAAATATATGTTTATATTTACAGATTAAATTAACATACATGCCTATTACTGATGAAAAAAGAAAAAATTCGTAGGCCGAAGTACAAGTAGAGCTGAGAGTATATCTTAACTACTATAATTTTAACCCGGCAAGTATGGGTAATTAATGATTTCAGGATTATTTATATTTACTGTGGAAGAGAAAAATTATAATTGAAACAGAGCACAAAAGAAAAGCATATAATAAAGCTAAATTATTAGTCTATTACTTCTATTTCTTCCACAGTAACATTTGAAAATTTCCTACTGAAATTTCCTTAGTCATTGGAGTTATCATTAACATTCAAGGAGAAACCTTGAGGGTTAACAATAAAAATTTTGTCATACTTCCCTAGGATATGGAAGGAATTTTTTATTAGTTGCATTCTTGAATATAGTTTAATTTGTAATTTATTATTAATTTATAAAAATATTTTATTATACTTTATGGGTGGATTTTGGTTAGCTAGGTTCTGGTGTGCTTAATGAAGTATGACAAAAACTTGCATTAATTCTTTCACAGTGCAGGGATTACTCAATCCTTGCATCTGAAATACCAGCGACCTTTTTACATTAAAGATCATTTTTATACATGAAGAACATTGATATCCCTAATTTTTTCAACCTAAACCTATATTTTTAAAGTTCTACCCAACCAGAGGTAGGTGCTATCTATTACAGACAGCAACAATAGATAGCACTGGCAGTTTGCACCCCTTTCCAGTGCTGGTTCCCAGTGCCTACCGTATTGCCAATGCGTAGTCCCTCGATGTCGACTCATTATCTTGAAATTTAGCATAACTAAATGACTGATAGATGAGTGTTAGTGCAAACTGACCCCAGGGAGGGGTAGAACAAAAAACTAACAGCTTTTACCAAAACTAGCAAGTCCAAGGGGCCTTGCCTTTAAAAATAATTATTTCCACTCTATAAATGCCAAATAGACCAAATAACATCATGACAATTTAGGTTTCCTGACCTCAAGATGATAGAGAGATTGATAACAACTTGACCCTAACCTATTTTGCACACCTTCTGCCTTATTTAATATATGTATGTATAAGAAACTAGATGTTTGTCAAGTATTATCAATCTCAAATCATCTAGAGGACAAGCAATTTGCTTTCTGCTTGTCATAAAACACACAAACTTTGAACTAAGCGTGGCTATTGCTGCTTCCTAATACTTTGAGGGGGAAAAAATCAAAGCCACATGTTTTATAGAACAAGCAGAAAAGTTTAAATCTCTTTACCTTTGGTTTGAAAACAATTAAGGGCTCACCTTCCCCTAAGCCGAATGCCAATCATGCCGAAGTTTGAAGACCAAATGTTTTAGCTGTCTGAGTGATCGAATATGCTAATAAAAAAATGAAGGGAACCCTTGTTTACAACCAAAGGTATGTCTTGGTAAAAGCCCTTACCTAATGAATTTTTGTAAAATTTGTTCAGAATGAAAAAAAGGAGAAAAATAAAAATTTGCCAATCAACTCTAAGGAAAATCTGAATGCTACAATAATTGATGAACCTTACACTCTACCTTGAGCATGTGTCTTCATGGTGTTGCAAGCAAGGTTTTTATTTGTAAGGTTTAAGGATACAACGCTAACACCATCAGTTTCACATGCTCTGGAGTCTTCTTTCATTGCTTTCTAATTGGCTTCTCTTGTTTTCTAGCTTCTGTGGGTTTGGAATTTAGCTTCTGTTGTTATTGATCTTCAGCTTTTTCCTTGCATTTGGGCCTCTTTCATGCAGGAGAAATTATTAAAATCACATATTTTGCATAAAAATATAGAAAACAGGCACACTTTTCTAAGACCATGATAACAGATTTTGGATAAACTAAATTGTACCCTCCCTTTCACATTTAGAGCTCATGGGAAGGAAAACTTTTGCAAAAACTGAAATTTTAATTTCTATAGATTTTCTGCCATCCAATATCGTATGGTATTATTATAATTTATGTTTTTACCTCAGACCTCGTTTTTGTATACATCTTAGGGACTTGTCAGAAATTATCAGGGGGGGGTCAAAAAGGGAGGGTCACAACAATTTGAGCTCACATGATCGAAGTGGATATTGTGTTTAATAATCAAATAACAATAAATATCAAAAGCTTATATTTGTCGAAAAAAGGATAACAGGTATTATGTGTTCAGGGGGAGGGTCACGTTATTTCAGACCAGGTCCCAGGGGAGGGTCAGGAAACTTCCAACCTTCAGTTTAAAATTTCCACCCCCCTCTCCCTCTGATAATTTCTGACAAGTCCCTTAGCATGAATTTTTCAAGGAAAAGACAAGCATCTTTTGAAATGAATATATGGAGAAAATAGACTATAAAATCGAGGTTAATTGGGGGCTTTTTTGCTGTTTTTTTTTTGTTGTTGTTGTTTTGTTTTTTGTTTTTTTTGTTTGTTTTGTTTTGTTTTGTTTTGTTTTGTTGTTTTTTTCCCCCCAAGCTCTTTTCCAAATAAAATTAGCGACCACGTCCATGCATTATCACAAAGCATTGGAAATATTTACCATAATTCTCGTATTCTATTTCCGGCGATCAAGCTTTTTTGGCGTAACTTTTTCGCCCAATATTGCTCGAGCTTCTTTTCTTGGCCCTATAATAAGAAAACATTAAGAGAACATTTGAAAAGTTTTTTAACATGTTATACAAATTACCTACGTGCGCTTTTAAAAATGGCGGGAAAATGGCTGAACCACTGGACGACCAAAATCTTACCTACAAGTTCAGCAAATTTGCGCATTTTTGTTTTGTTTTACTCTTTGTTTGTTTGTTTGTTTTTCTCGAGCTTTTTTCAAAGAAAATTATTAACCACACCATGAGTTATTTACCGTAATCCTCGTATTCCATCTTCGGCGATAAAGTTTTTTGACGTAACTTTTTCGCCTTTTAGTGCCCGAGCTTCTTCTTTTGGACCTGCAGAAAAATTAAGAACACATTTGAAAAGCTTTTTTAACGAGTGTAAGTGGCCTACGTACACTCATAGTATTAAACTATGGTACACTTCTGCTGCACTTCAGCAAAATGGCGCGAAAAAGTTTCATTGGTGAATAAACTATTTCCATAGGACAAAAATATCAAATTTGCACGTTATCAACCTTTTTAGAAGAAGAGTTTTAGAATAAGCTTTAAAACTCGATTAAAAAATTAACAGGAATGCAATTTTGTCAACAGAATCGCTTAACGTCTTCGGCTGACGCCGAATGGCGGGAATTCTTTCAAAGTCTATGCTTTCGCAGAAAAGTTCTTCAAATTATGCCTCGTTCAGAAGCATTTCTTCACCAAAAAGGAAAGCCTAATTTTGAGCAAACGAGTAGTAGATAGTTACATAAGCCACTTTTTTACGAACCTTTTGGTGTAACGTTTCTGGCTTTGTCCAAGAACTTTGTTGAATCACAAAATAAGGAATTCTCGACTCTTCTCGTTCAAATGAGCCAACTTTTGCTTCTGTTGAACAAAAGAAACCTTCATTAGAAAAAGATTTGAAGAAATAAACAAAAAAAAACAAAAAAAAATTCGACTCTAAAAAGCGCGGGCAAAACGAAAATTTTCAAGAGTTTCAATTTTACGTAAACTCCACGTTCTAAACTCGAACACGCTATAAAACTACTACAAATAAACATTTTCACGCCAAACAAAACCTAAAAAATCATTTATAGCAAGAATGTGGTTCTCCACAGCTGTTCAGTTAATAAAAATAATTTTAAAAAATAAGGATTTTTCATTCACCGTGTGAAAATGCGTTCGTCCACGAGTTTACCCGCGTAGCAAAGTTCTTTTAGATTTTTAATCCTTCATTTGGAGGCTAAAAACGCAATAGTTAGTTTGCCTCGGCGTAGTTCCATCTCTTATCTGTTAAACAAAAGAAATAAAATAAGTTTTGTTAAGATTTTGGTCGATAATAATTTGAATTTTTCGTACCTTAAAGTAGTACAAACTGCCTTGTACAAAGTTTCCGACCAAAGTGCGCGAACCACCGCGCGAAAGCCCTTCAAAGTGTCACGTGCAACACCTCGTGGTTTCGGTTTCAGCCAATAAGAAGTCGGTAAAAAATCGATGTTTTCAACCAAGCCAATCAGAGAAGAGAGCATTTTGATTGACAAACAAACAAATCTAAGGGAGTACTAAGGTTTTTCAAGGTCAAAGACCCAAAGACGGACACAGGCTACCCAAACTATTAATAGTGACCAGTATCCAGTATTAAATATTGGGTTGTTTTTTTGCTTGTATTTGTAGAGTTGTTATTTATTATTAATAAAAATAAATAAAAATAAAAATATTTCACTGCCTATCACAGGAAATCCATGTATGTTTTATCGGTAACTGCGTGATATGGCAGTCCCTTGAGAATATATTCCTTATTAAGTTGTGACCTTATAATTTACTGTTATTTCTAACTCCGATGTTTTAAATTTAAGTTTAAACTTATCCAAAGTCTTATGACTTAACAATGATGATGTAATCGGTGATGGGGTCGCTGTGGTTCGCAAAGGCGAGGATGCTGAAGATTCAATATGGCGGATGATGGATGAACAAGAGGGTCCAGGTTATCAACGATATTTCATCGATCTTAGAAGAATCAAGGCAAGAACTTCACCAGATTTTGAAGAAAATAGGATGGGACAAAGAGGGATTACAGAAAATATGCATTTGTGTGAGATTTTTAGGTTATAAGAAAGCTTATTTATTTGATATTTTTGATGGAATAGACCTTTTCGACTTGGGCGTATTTGTTTTCCCATTTCAGACATTGCTACATTGCTACATAGCTACGCTGCTACGTCGGCTCTACACTGCTACACTGCTTCGCTGCTACACTGCTTCGTCCCTATACTGCTACGCTGTTACGCGACAGATGCTGCACTGCTACATGGCTACACTGCTTCGCTGCTACGCTCCTACACTGCTACCACATTGCTACATTGCTACACTGCTACATTGCTACGCTGCTACGTTGCTACACTGTTACGCTCCTACACCGCTACACTGCTACATTGCTACATTGCTACATTGCTACATTGCTACATTGCTACACTGCTACATTGCTACGCTGCTACGTTGCTACACTGTTACGCTCCTACACTGCTACACCGCTACATTGCTACATTGCTACACTGCTACATTGCTACGCTGCTACACTGCTACGCTGCTACGCTGCTACATTGCTACCCTGCTACGATGCTACACTGCTCAGGGGCGGATCCAGGAGAGGGGTGCAAGGGGTGCGCACCCCCTTGAGATGAGAGGTTTACGGTCAATTATGCCTTTATTATTATCTATTTTTAGTGCCCGATTCCCGAACATAAATGATGCACCCCTCCCTCAAAAAAATTCCTGGGGTGCACCTCTCCCTGAAAACATTTCTGGATCCGCCCCTGCTGCTACACTGCTACACTGCTACATTGCTACATTGCGACAGATGCTACTCTCCTACGCTGCTACGTTGCTACATTGCTACACTGCTACGCTGCTACACTGCTACATTGCTACATTGCGACAGATGCTACACTGCTACACTGCTACATTGCTACGCTACACTTCTACACTGCTACATTGCTACAATGCTACGCTGCTACACCGCTACACTGCTACATTGCTACACTGCTACACTGCTTCGCTGCTACATAGCTACATTGCTTTGTTTTGGCCCTCAGGCCGAAATGTTACTGTGTTCGGTTTGCCAACCCATAATATTTGCTGTGCCTGTCAATTAGCTGTCACTATATTTCCTCAGCATCAAATCACATTCGCCGGATAACATACTTTAGCTAAGCGGGAGGAACTTTGAAATTTGGTGGATAGCCTGCGTTGCATCCGAACAAACTGTTCAATGTCACACGGGGAAGAATGAGTGGATTTGCACTGAAGCTGGCGGAGGAACTGTTCTACCTTCTTCCCTCAGTGATACATGGATTAATCGAAACCAAAAAAACAGGATCTTGCGGTGGACTTTATTTGCTGTAGGTTACTTGTGGTAAAGTTTGAGTTGCTTTACTGCATTTCTGCGTAAGGACTGCTCTTAAAATGACTAAACTGGACTGTCCTACTAGCCAACTAGGAGCTCGTATTTTTAAGGTTCAGTTAGAGCATTACTTCACATAACCGGTTTGAATCATGTCAAACTAGATAGATCCAGTTATGCCGAGAATGACGTAAGAGGGAAAGTGTTTGCTTGAGGAAAAAGTAATAGAGTTTACCCGCAAGACTCGCCCTAGCGAATCGGTCGATAGAGCTCGTTTGTTAAAACTAGTGGGAAATACAGTATTTTAAGATAAAGAAATACTTAGGTTCTATCCGGAATAAACCCAAGACAAAGCTTAGAAAGTGTTTAATTTAACCTATATATATTTACTGAGTAAACAGTCCTGTACAATTTTGTACATGCGTACTGTAACTGTGCTGGCAAAAATAGTAATAAAACTGGTTGTACTGTAAAAGTACTGAACATCTGCTGTTATTGTTTACTATTAGAAGATAAAAAGAAATTAGAAGATAAAAATGTCAACCTTATTTGAAAACTAAAATTGAGGTTGTAATGAACTGACTAGTCACTGGCTAACCGCACTGACTTACACATCGATTTGAAAGGGAAAAATAACCTAGTCTATCTAGTGCATTGTTTTCGCCCGTATTGATATGCTAATTCTTTGATCGATAGACGAGTGGTTAAATGCGCTCTGTCTTCAAGAGTGAGTCAAGCCAGATAGAGCTGGGTTAGTACTCGGATGGGTGACTATTGATAGCTTCTTGGTGAATTTATAACTTTTCTCTTTTTTTTTATGTTATGTTTAAAAACTATTCGTCGTCTTTTTTTTTTTTTTTACTTCGGCCCTCAGGCTGAAATGTTATTACTGTATTCGGTTTTCCAACCCATAATATTTGATGTGCCTGTCAATTAGCTGTCACTATATTTCCTTATATCGAATTATATTCGTCGAATAAGATACTTTAGTAAGAGAACATGGCCAATGCAAGTTCACGAGTAGACCGGACACAGCCCGAGTTGCCCGCATGCGATGACAAACTGTTCAACACGCAGGCTACGCACAGACAACTTTCTACTTTTTCTGCAGTCTACTACGAATAGACCTCTTTACCTTCGTTGTTTGCTTACCCATTTCAGACCACCATGATGTCACTCTTGGGAGTTGATTCTTTATGTTGATAGGTTAACATTTTCATAATAAAGGAACAATTCCTAAGAGAATGTCACGTGGTCTGAAATGGGCAATTTGCATACGAAGGTAAAGAGGTCTATTCTCGCATATGTTCTGTTCTCATGAGCAACGGCCATAAGGGCCGAAATATCATTGCTTTGAAGCAATATAGGCTTGTTTCCTAGTATAGACGTCGACGGTTGCTTTAAGAGGGACAGATGTCAGCTGGGAATTTAAAATAGTTTGGCAAATCATCCCGGGGAGGGGTACTCCCATATATTGACTATACGGGTACGTGCCGCTGGATAGGGTAGGGTTTTTGGCCTTGCTGTCTTAAACAGGGTATACATTTTACTCAAAATTGTCTTAAACGGGGTCTAGGGTTTTGAGAAAAATTTTGAATTTCATGGATTTTGTGTGTCTTAAATAGGGTACTATTTTCCTCCAAAACATGGCAACA